>JACTOM010000924.1:1875205-1946323 GCA_015832385.1 Elymnias hypermnestra | reverse complement strand
TGTCCCTACCTGGTATGGTAGATTGTCGATTGTTATCGTATCGTCGGGGTCGTTAAGGACATATTTAGGCCGTCTCTTCCTAGGCAGAACGTTGAGACGGATCCTATAAGAGGACGCGTTAACCACTAGTGGGTTCCTATGATTGATGGCTCTCTCGAAATAATTTTCGGAGAGCTCTTTAAAATAACTCTTTATCGTGGGGAGTTCTAAGTCCCTATGTAGGTCGACATTTCGGACGTACCAGGGGCATCCCGTGGCCATCCTCATGAATCTGTTTTGCAGCGTCTGCAGACGGGCTAGTCTATAGTCTGGCACGTGTGCGAAGACGGTGCTGGCGTATGATATAATGGGGTGGATGCAAGTTTTGTAGAGTGTCACCTTGTGGCGAAGTGACATTTTACTTTTCTTGCAGATGAGAGGGGATAATCTACCATGCACAAACGCGGCTCTGCCACGAACATTGCGAATGTGCTTACTAAAGTTCATGGTTTTATCCAGGGTAACTCCAAGATATTTGACTTATTCCCAAAGTGCTGTAAAAGCCTACTTGAACAGAGAATGGTGGAATTTGGTTTTCAATTCATTACATATACAAACATATATATGCTATGTGTGGGTCTCACCGCTTTTATACTTCTTTAAATGCTGTGCAATTATTATTATTAATTGTTTTACTTATATGCATCAAATAAAGTTCTTTCTTTACATACACACTCCGCAGGGCTTTATTGTTAAGCTGTATATAAACAATGTGCTTTTTCTTAACTTTAGGCAAACAAACATACAGTGTACCCATGGGTTCATCAGTATGTGAACCACATGACCAGCGAACACCAGATCCAGGCAGCCACCTTTCCAGATGTGCCCCCCTCTACGAGGCACTCCCATTTCTCCATAGCAGCTGGGGATTTCCTTAAGGTGTGTACGATATCCACATTATGTATGAAAAGTCAAATATAAAATCTAAATTTTGTGAGACAGTCTTTCAAAAATAAATAATTTATTACTCTAATACCTTTTGTACTAACAATATGATGTTTTAATCATTACGTTTTAATAGCTGTATAATAGATTAAAAAAGTGGTGACTACAAAATATCTAAAAAGTTATCAATAATTTATTTTTGAAACACTGTCTTATATAATTGGGATTTTATATTTGTTTATATGAAGTTGTGTATTTGTCACAGTCTCACTTAAATAGCTGTACAAATTTTGATGATGAAATTCTGTGTGTGAGCTCAGGTGGTTTCAAGAATTGTGCAGAACGACAATATCATTCCATGAAAATTTTCCAGTTGAATTTTTTCTGCTAGATGAAAAGTTCACTTTTTGGCTCCATGTATGCGGGGGCAAAAGTGCCACGTTCGTTCCCGGTAATCTAGCAATCACTTGTTTAACGAAGGGTCAAAAGAACCTTAAAACACGGGACTAAAGTTATTTCTTAATAATATTCTTAATCATTGATTGAAAGAGGTCGAATGAAACATGCTAGTGTAAGAAAAACTGTATATGCACTACGGGAACCAAATCGGGTATTATCAATCGCGATTCTCTAATCTATTTTGTCACGGGGGGGGGGGGGGGGGGGGGGGNGGGGGGGGGGGGGAAGGAGGAGTCCTGCTGGGGAAAAGGCCAGGTGATTATACTCACTAAAACACTTTCGATGGCCCTACCCTGCACATGCAAAGTGGCAACATTTTTGTTTTTTATTTCAATAGTGGAAAATGCCATTATGCACCTTGTTAAAAAAATCTAAACGGAAGCGTGGGACTCGCTGGCTACTGGCCTACGGGCCAGTTTACCCACTAAAACCCAGCGATCGGTAGAAGCAATCTACCCTGGAACTCTTGAAGACTCCCGCTGGCAAATCTACGCCTGAAACCCCCAACTTCCTTCGCCAGAGATGAGGAGCGTTTCGCAAAAGGAGTCTACTGCCCTCCATTCCCTTTCGCTTATTAGCATTGCGCCATGTAAGGTGCCACCAGGCCTTTTGTAAGAACTTGTGCCCTCCTTGTCGGATACCCTACACATCCTGTGGTCACGTTACCATAATATAGTTTAAGACCACGTTAAGCTACATTCTTCATCAGGTTGTACAGAATGGTATGATCCTTGTGCGACTTCTAGGTACCTAACATACTATATTTATTTTATAGGTGTATACCGAAGCAGACGAGTGGCACTGTGTCGCTACATGCTTCTTCATAGACTGCGCGCCGAATGTGATAGAGTTCATTGAGAGGATATACGCCATAGTGAGGCCGGGCGGCTACTGGATCAATCTGGGACCGCTTTTGTACCATTATAGGTGAGTATTTATCTTGTATTTGATTTAAAAATAGGACCAATAGATGTTTATCAAATCAAAATTTCATTGTATTCATTGATGAGAGCTTATCGCTTGACTGTAAAGTCACATGATACAATCTAAGATGGAAGCCTGCTAACCTGGTAAGAGATGATTTACCACTTATGTTGTCTAAATCTTATCAGAACACATTTTGTTTTTAGTTTGATTCGCATGTTTTGTTAGTATGGTGTTAAGTTGCCGTGGAAGATTTCCTCCAGTCCAGAATACCGGTAAAGCTATATCTATATGTATCGGAATTATATTTCAGTCACCCATATAACAACTTCCTCAATACTGCTTCACAGACACAGCATTAGACCGGATGAGTTGCTATTTAACTAATAGAACACAAGTTCTGTATCAATGGCAAGCTTTCTGCAGCTCTGTGACAAAACTGGGAGTCTCACAGGGTTCCATATTGGGACCGCTTTTGTACCTCATTTATATTAATGACCTTCCTTACTTTGTCAATTGTCAAGAGTGATCGTGAGATTGTTCTGTTTGCTGATGATACTTCGAAATTATTTAAGATTAATAAACGACAAACAAATTATGACGACGTAAACAACTCTCCTAATAAAGTAGTACAATTGTTTGAAGATAATTAATTAATTCTTATATTAAGAAAAAGTTAAGAATTATATTTTACTTTTTGTATATTATAACAACCACCTTTAACTGAATAAGTTAACGATTGCTGTGCGATTACGAAATATTCTCGTCAGTAATCAAAGTAGGCAAAATCACAATCAAAAATTTCGTTATATACATACAGGTGAAGTTAACAAATGCGTGTTATAAAAATGAGAATTAAGAAAAGTTTGACAATTGTTTGTACATATGTGACTGAATTTCATTGAGTCAACGTATTCAACAAGGGTTAAAGATAGACTATTCAATCCAATAAATAACCAATACCCGAAATATCCACGGGGACAGGAACTGCTCAGGTAAAACCGGAAAAGCTAGTAACTTGTATAAAAAGTGTATAATTTTTGTTACAGTGACATGCCCACCGAGATCAGTATTGAGCCACCTTACGATATTCTAATAGATATAATCAAGGATATTGGATTTGAGATTCTGGTGAGTTTATTTTTGAAGTCAAACTTCCTTACGCGCATGAGGGTAAAATGTTTACGGATGAAACGCGTAATTCGCGTCATGAAGATGTGCAGCGTTATTTATGCAAATTAGTTTGATGTTTAGGTAGTTTTAATATTTACAAATAACATGGCGGCATTTTAATTTGCCACTCGTCATTTAATCTACTATTTTTCATAAAATACAAAAAACATTTCATAAATTCTCTTTTAACATTTTATAAAATTTAATTAACAGTTTGTAATATTGACTAAAACCATGTGGCATTTTATTTACAATTCGTCCTTTGAGATTTCAATAAACTATTTGTCAATTTTTTTCCTTTTCCCCTCTAAGTATATAAATCTAAAGTTTTAGATTTATATAACTATAAACAAGACTTAAAAATTGGTTTGCCAAAGAAGATTCACTTTTGACATATGGAGTTTGTATGCAACCATATTTAATTTTTTTTACTTCCCTCCAATATGGAAATAAAAAATATAAAACAAGTAACATACAAATAATAATTGAGAACTTTGAAATCTGTTGAATGGTTTAAAAGATCTAAGGGTACAGATAGCGGAAGCAATCTCATTGCATACTATGTAAGGCTTTAAAAGTTTTAAAAGTATATTTTGTTACAGTATGAACAGACAGAAGTGAAGACAAAGTACTCCCAGAACCCCAACTCCATGATGCAGCATGAGTACAACTCTGTGTTCTTCGTTTGCAGGAAGCCTGAAGAGGTAACACGCCTGTTACCATCTTAAACTGCATCATCATTTATAATCAGATGAGATCACAATAAAAATAAAAAGATATTAACAAGTATTATTTTGAATAATAAAATTTAGGATCTTTGTCTTGTTTCGACTTTCATTTTGGTTTAGCTGAACCGATTTGTAATATTGTTTACACCCCTTGTTTCCCTTTCCTGTAGAATAATAATTGAAAGATTCATTAACCCTTTTGCTGCAGTAGTCTTAAGATTACGTCTTACCTGAAAGTTTTAACATAAGCTGAGGTACACAGCTGGGCACATTTATCACAAAAATACTCTCAAAACCCTCTCTCTTTTGAGTGACGAGGTTTGTGCCCAGCAATAGGACATTAATAAGCTCCTATTTACCTCTTAGGTACCTTAATGATTTTGGTCTATCAGTAAACCTTTAATTATACAAATTATTAAAAAAACATTAATCTGTCAAAGTTTTATTTAAATACTGTATAAAATATCTACCAATTTTATTGGTTTCTTCATTTGAATGACTCATCTTTGCATATGTGAGGAATTGTCTCCTTAGTCTTAGTAACTTCTGCGGGTTGACAGTTTGCATGAAACCAACTTCTAAAACACATCCAGGATATTCAGGGAACTTTACTATATCTAGATGTAATTGTTTTGATTCTAGAATTTGTTTTGATATTGCTTGAGTCACTTTATCCAATTCATATAGAAAGTTTGTTGAGCTGAGTGGAGGCTGTAATTAAAAAAAAAAAAAAATTATAAATAAACTAAATTTATCCTCTGAATTAAACAGTGGATCTCTATGAATGAAATGCCATCAAATATGAATATAAAAGAAACTACCTCTAACATTATTCAGAGTTTAATGACTTTCATAATATATAGAACTTAGGAGACAGTCATACTAGTACTATAGAATATCTGTACTATATATACTTTAACTAGTTGGTATCAACAACTATGTCTAATTAGAATTAGTAGTAATGACTGGTACACCTATATATAGGTGTACCAGTGTTGGTATATATAGACTCATAAAAATCTGTAAAATAAAAGCAGACGTCACACCATTTCTTATGTACATATAATGATAGATTAACATTTACATGTTCTTTAACTGACTGATCAAGTTATTCTCAAAATAGAAAAGGACATATATAAGAGAGACATCCATTAAAAAAATATATATATTTATTACAAAATAGTATAGCCAGACTATAAATATATGAATAATACAACATTGATGTACTTTTTAAACCCAGTCTATCATAGAGTAAAACTGTAACATGATACTAGCAAAATTGTGTTGATTTCATTTCATAGTATTTAAAAAAAAATGTAATTTTGAATGAATATTGCTTACATTTTGAGTACTCATGTTTGGAGGTGGAGGTTTCTTTTCAAACAATACCCTGTATATTGCTTCGAGATCCAATTGTGAAGTTGGTTGCACTGTAAAAAGTGGACTGTCCCATCTATTGTTAGAATTTGGCTCTTCAAATCTACAAAAAAATATTATTTGAACTCCATATCGCTATCAGACCTCTTGAACCGATGTCACTAAACATCAACAAACAATCTCAAAAGAGGCCCTATACATATTCACACAGGTGTTGGAATGAAAATAGGGAAGCGTGATCCATCCAGACGAAGCTGGTGGATCTTTGTGGATTGCTGGATATGAAAAGATTGACATGGCCTAAGATAGGGAGCATAGAATAGATTTTTTAAGTTTCTAATGGTAAGTAGTGATACAGACTAGTATATATGGAAGTAGAATATCCAATAGTCAAATCTAAACCAATAAAGGTAAGAATTGTATTTAATACCAGTTTAACCTAAAAATTAACTTAATTTCTAACAGGACTGTACCCTCACCTGATGATCAGTGATGATACAATCTGAGATGGAAGAGGGCTAATCTGATAAGAGGTAATTTACTTATGGTTTCCACACAGCATCACTAGGATGCAAAATTTTGTTGGGTGGCACATCTTTGCTAGTAGGGTGGTATCTAGCCACAGTCCAACTCATTTAAAAATACAAAACAAATTTTCCAAAATTTTTCTGCTTAGAATAGAATCCTGTATAAAAACCTCCTAATCAAGCAAGTATTATCACCAGTAAAGGAGTTGCATGTCTACAGAAGTCTAGTCTCCTAAAGTTATTTAGGGATTACTATAAAATAAATCTTTTAAGTATCATATAAAACAATTGGACATAAAAATGCATTATTAACTCAACTATTATATTGATTGATTAGTAACATTATAAAAGGTTTGATTTAAAAAGTATAAACCAAATAAGTTAAAAAAATAGTCACCTTAATTTTGTAAGAGCATTAAAAACTTCTTCAGTATATGGTTCAGTATGTACATTTTTTTCATCTTCTTGCAGGTTTTCATTTCTTGACTTTATCCTTAAAGAATTGTCTTCCCAAGCCTCTTGGTGGTTGCGGATAGTATGAATAGTACACTGCGTTGATTTTGAGGCTTTAGATGCACAATACAGTTCATAACGGTAGCCTGAAACAGTGACAGACAATATATTCATTAACTGGATTATATGTCTTATATATCTATATGGTTTAGAAGAGCTATTCTAGTCTATATAGAAATATTGTTGTGTTTGCTATATAATTGTTTATTATATAGCAATATGAGCATGGATTTGTTTGATTGCCTTATATCACAAGGTAATTGTCAGAATGGTGACAATTTTATGTAGGCTACAAAGCGGTATTAAATAGTGAGGTATTTACTTTTTAGTGTACATTAAACTTATCATTGATTGATCTTATGTGTATTGTGAAAAACTTTTATCAAATCAAAATTACCTTTTATGTAGTTGCTTCCGTCCAATATAACTACGTTATCTTTACCGATGAGTCGTATTACCTCTGATTTTAGATAACCTCTGACTCTTTTCTCTTTTTGTGAATCCAAATAAGTTGAATTTTTCTCGTAACCTAACTTTACAATCGCTTCGTCTTCGGATATGGTTTCCACGTGTTTCTTATGTACATTCTCGAAAAACTCTTTTAATTCTAACGTCCTAGTTGTTTTACCGCTTACTGGTGTGCCGCAAATTATAATAAGAGGCATTTTTGTTTTATAAAATGGTAAAAACAGATTTATTATTGATATTGTATTTTGGCAACCATTACGTCAAAGTGACGTGTGTAGTCTGACAGATTTATAACCAAAGAGTATAAAAGAAAAATATTAGAACACGTAATCAATAATTTTTGCCTTTCCTCATTAAAGATTAAGAAAAAGTATAGCAGAATATATTCTGCTGAATTTTTTGTTATTATAGATTAGTTTATATGCTCATTTTAGCTAAATTAACCTCAAATATTCAGTAAATTTATCAATTAGAAGTTAATTAAATATCTATAAAAGGGGGGTTCTTAACAACGAATTGCAAGAAGAAGTATATAATTTTAATGAACAATCTGAAAGTGCTATTTTTACAACTTGACATTGCTTTCATAAAAGTTACTTGTAATTTAGCTACGTAATTCCGTTACAGAAGTCGCAGAATGCGTTATTCTATGTAATTATGTTATTTTTAAATTGGATCAGAAGTAATTGCAAATAGTATGATAGTGATTTCTGTTGATAAGGATCTAACTTAACGTTCACTTTCGTTTAGCAAAGGTTTTAAATTATATAACAGGTGCCTAACAATTGTACGAAAATTTATATTGTTATAAGTGCAACCGGTTTTCTCTTTTCATTACATATCGTTCGGAATTTATTTATAAATGATTTGAAAAGCTATGATTACTTACGAAACACGATTTCTTAAAAAAAAATTAAAACGCATTTTATTAATATTTATACACGGTATCTATATAATAACTATACCCTGTCGTGTTACTTGTATAGATATCATTCTCATGGTAATATGTGGAAATAACAATATTCGGTTCTAGCTTACGCAAATCTACGGGATCGGGAACTACGCGTGTTATACAGCGGGGAACAATATAAACGTATCTCTTTGGTTTGGCTCAAAAATTGACAATTCACATCAATGGTAGTTAGTTAATACTGTATTGTCATGAAATACGGGTTTATTTTGTCTTTGTAATAGTGACTTTTCCGTTTATAGAGTTAAAAAGGTACTCCTCGTATTCCCACGGGAAAGAAGTACGCGGGTAACATTGTAGGGTATAAGTACACAAATAAATGCCTACGTAAGCACCATCCCACGCCATCGTCTAACCCACTCACTAATAACACTTGCGTCAATGTCGAAAAAAAAATAGGGTCACGTTCATACAAACTGACAACTGGTTCACAGCCTAAAGAGGTCAGAGCTCCACATTAACGAGATAAAAATCGACATTGATATGTCACTCGAGCTTTTATGATCAATTATCATCGATTTTTGTTCCCGATTATGATTATCGATTACTGTGATTAATCTAGTGCAGATTGTTTTGTTTTCGTGAGCTAGTATCGATAGTAAGCATTGTATAGCTGCAATATTGACTAAGGGTTTGATTACTATCTCGGTAGATTTTAATCTTGATGAGTTTATTATAGCTAATTTATTTCTATTGCAATAGCCGTGAGCTATATTATTATATATTAGGTAACGTACGTATTAGGTAAATGTAGTTGGAAACAAATTGTTTTGTCTTTGTCTATTGGTTTGGGTTTGTCTACTGAAATGGTTCAATGCATTTGAGGTATATCAATGATAGAATTGAGATGGAGTTCAAAGTCAAAGTCAAAGTCAAAATATATTTATTCAAGTAAGCCTGTTAAAGCACTTTTGAATCGTCAAATATTGTTTTTTCTATATATTATTTAAATGAATGACTGATGATAACATTAAAGAACGACTTTCAATCTAAAGTTACAAGGGTTCCTTCGCGCCCTGATCTGAGAAGAGCCCACAACAAACTCAGTCAAGTGTACGTTTTTTTTTGTTATCATTACAATATATATTTTATTTTTATTCTATATCTATATACATATAGATCAATTCATTCTCTTTTTTTTGTTCTTTGTAAGTTGACTCTATTTATATGTACAATCTCATGTAAAAGTTGTTGTTACGCACTGAAATACTAAATGTTCTCTATATAATCAATCATCTGATCTGGTGGTATATTTATTACCAACGAAGTGAAGAATAATTTCATTTTTAAGTCAATAAAGTAAAAGGGGTCTATATTTAGGCCAGATGAAGATTTATCGGTACTCGCTTCGGTAGCAAAGTGGTGCGAGTACTCGCGATGGTAGCAAAGTTCCCGGGTTCGATTTCTGACGAAACAAATTTAGGGAATTGTATTTCTCAGCTAAGGTGTTGCAATGTAAAATCTATTAAAAGATAAATTAACTTTTACTTTGGTAGTTCTACTTAAAATTACGTCACATTAGATGAGATGACAGTTATTCCATATCGTTTCGGTAACAGTAAAAAAATACTTTCTTAGGGTATATGTTACAGAGTTGTATTTTATCATATGATTTATTTGTATTAAAGTAATTGACATCAATTTTGATATATGATGAAAATAAGTATCTCTCGTGTTCGTTTCAAGTAATTATTTTGACGGTGCTGCTTTGCGAGGTCCCTGGTTCTATACACGGTAGGACAAATTTAAGAAATTGCATTTTCAAATTTGTCTGAGTTTGGACTTGAGGCTAGTTATCATCCTACCAGCAAAGACGTGCTGTTAAGCAAGAAATTTGTGTTTTGGTACGATGCTGTACAGAAATCGGAAGGTAACCTATACAACCTGTCAGCAATAATGAAATAGTTAAAAAATCTCAATTTCCTCTTTGATGGTGAAACTTTTCACTCTGTATTTTGGAGTTTACGAGACAGAAGGTTATATTCGTAAAAAATTTAGTGATTATTATATATTTCACTCGAGCGGTGAGCGCAAACAATATATCGTTAGTAACAGCGTTTACTTGAATAAAATGGAAAAAATTGTCCGTGAAATAAGAAAACAGCTGATTCCTAATATAATATCGTTATTAGAACGTGACCATGCGAACATAGCAATAAAATAACGTTAACTAAGCAGTGAGGCATCTATGAAATGTTATTTTGCAAAGAAATTGTATTGGCAAAGCGAAATAAGCAATTATTTATTTAAATTAGCAGTCAACAATGACTTGATATAGTTAATAATAAACCTGGTGGTAAACAATAAATGATACACTATATTAACACATCGATTTGCAGTAAGATAAGTAGGGGAGAGGATTGCAAATCGATTCAAAAAATCGATTTGGAATTAAGTCATTAACACAATGTTACCTAAAATAACTTTTAAATAGCATCGTAATAGATTTTTTTGGTTTTGAACGAAATAAAGGTACCTTTAATGCAATAGGTTAGACTTTTAGGGCTCTTATTTCTATCTCATCAAAAGACTTGTCGAAAAAAAAAACCAATGTTTAAGTTATCATAAATGGAATTTAGTTTCGTCATATAGATTGTTGTCAGAGTTTTTATATAGATTGTCTTTAATAAAACGTGTGCACAATACAAAAAAGTGGCTACCAGTTTGACGTCTGAAAGTTGTTTTAACCTAATGTCCAGTTGCACGATCGACCTTAGACCGGTGTGACCCGAAATTGGAGGATTGCTGGTGAAAAAAATATATTCAAAACGACGTCTGACCTCGTTGCGGAATGCAACCTCTCACTTAGATGAGAAATTGTGATGTTTTACCAACCTTTATTATTCAAAATATCAACCAAAACGTTAATTTATTATTTAGTTTGATTTACTTGATTTGTGGATGAACACCTTCTCTTAGAGTGCCTTCAGTATTAAAAATAAATAATTTAGAAACCTGCAAACTGCAGTGGAACATCGTGGTGGGCTTATGTTCTAAAAACACTTTCTTATATGAGGAGGCTTTTGCCCGGCAGTGGGATGTTAATAGACTGTTACTTACCTAGTTACTTTTTATATAGATAACATAAAAACATCGGTTATAGAGTTTGAAACTATTAAGTGAAATATAGCAGAGTGCCTCCTTTTGCAATGTAGACACTCATTAAGAATAAATTCGGCTGCAAATCAATGGCTTTGGGAAGTAAAGACCTGCCATGAACAACCAATCTATAAAATAAATTAAATATATGTATTTAAGAAATTCAGGTGCCTAATAATAGGTTAAAGAAACTTGAGACAATCTTATTAAATCTATATATAAATATACAAAAGAATTGCTGTTCGTTAGTCTCGCTAAAATTTGGCTAAGAGTGGTTTTGAATTATTTCTGGAAGTCCACAGAAAGTTCGAAAAGTAAATATGAAATAAATCTTGGAATATAATAAAAACAGCATTTTCCCCTCCCGATCTATTCCTTATCTTTCAAACATTTTCTATTCGTCTCGTCGATTAGAAATCAATAAAATTTTAAATTCGTTTAAAAATCTAATTAAACTTAAAAGTATAGTTTTTTTTAAATATTTTTGGTTTTGAATGTCGAAAGTTTGATGTTCGTCCCGTCGTTCAGAAATGAAATATATTTACAATAATACTTTTGCTTTTTTGAAGTTAAACTTCTTTGGGCGCATGAGGGTGAAACTTTTACAGATGAAACGCGTGATTAGCGTCACGAAGATGTGTGTTATGCTAATTCGTTTGAAGGTTAGGTAGTTTTAATATTTATTCAAAAATAAAATTTAAATCATAATTTTTAATATGGTCAAAAAACAAGTGGAATTTTTATTTACAATTTGTCATTTGCGATGTCAATAAATAATTTGTATTCATTTTCGACACTTTTAATATTTTAATGACAATTAAATTCCTAACATATCTTCCTTTATTCTTCCCTCTAAGTCTCGAAAATTTAAAGTTTGTATAAATATAAACAAGACTTAAAAATTAGTTTGCCAAAGAAGTTTCACTTCTGACATGAGTACTTTTTATGCACGGACTTCTTTCATTTGTTTTTGACATTTGACATTGACAACTAACAATAGGCGGGAATCTGGGTGTAAAGTAAAATTATCATTCCGCTTTTTAAAACGCTTTTATAAGCTTGGGCTGCATGTAACTATGTAATAATAATAATAAATCATTTATTTCAAGTAACTAAGACTCATATTGTTAGTAACATTAACTTATTTCTATGTTAGTTCCTTAAACCTTCCTTAATACACGACACACATTAGTAACCAATGGAAGTAATAAGTAATGGAATCTTTGAGCGAGATTTTTAGCTATCCCCAGTATTCTAGTGAATTGGAAACTTTGCATACGTATTAAGTGCCAATGACAATGTCATAATTCGTTAAAAATTTCCCATTATCCTCGTCAGAGTCCGGATTAATATATTCATTTGATAGATCCTCTACGAGGGAGTGAAAGGGACAGAGCTAGTTGGCGATCTGCCGTCTCGGATAGCCGATAGACTTTATCGGAAGAGTCTTTTTGAAGATGGTTTAATTAAATAAACAGGACCGGAACTCGACGTGTGGAAAAATACTAAATCGTACTAAAAATAAAAAACTAGTTTAAGAAAAACACGCTTTTATAGCAAAGCGTGGGGTGCTTTTCACAACATTCCCATAACTCTCTCTTCATAGACAGTTGCCAATAGAATGATTGTAACTTTTAATATCTCAAGCACCCCACGGCTTTCTTTGAATTCAATGATTCTGTTTCTAACTTATTATTAAAAGTTTTTGTTTAGTTTTTAGTTCGGTTTACTATAAGAGCGCGTTTTGTTAAAACTATTATGTATTTGTTTAGTGATTCATAATCGAAGTTTGTCGCTTCAGCTAGTATTAAATATAACTCCAATTAACGAGTTGGTAAACCTAATTTTATATTAATGAATTCAATAATAATCTACTACATCGTTAACGAACACCTTACGTTTCCAAAGGACACCTACATTACTGATATGGGAAAAGTGCCTATTCAAACAGACTTGTTAACCATCAGCTGGTATTTTACAAAGTGTTTTCTTACGCCTCGATTAATCACAGGATGACACCTGATGGTAAGTGATGATACTGTCTAACATGGTGATGTACTAAGCTGGTAACTTGTCTATTAGTGATTTTTATACAATGTAACATTGTACAATGTAACTGCCTCATTGGTCTAGTGGTTAGCATGTTCGACTACAGACATGAGGTCCTGGGTTCGAGTCCCGGGTCGGGCCAATTCAAAAACCAATTGTTTCAAACTTAAATTTTCGTGGTTTATTAACATATTGACTATTTGAACGGGTACATATCACGATGGCGATTTTTAATTTTTAATTTTGCCGATATTTCGACCCAGTTGCATGGATCGTGGTCACGACGATACTGCTGTGGTCGGTTGTGTCAAGCTGTCAAGGGCAGAATCTGTCTACCCTACGTCTGATTCTTTTATTTTTCACGGCACCCACATCCATTTGTCGGCATACTACACTCACAACGTCACGTTTTAATTTTGAAAAATTGCGTCGTTTGTTCATTTGGCATAGCTTCACCACTGGATTCCACGTATCAGCCAGCTTAAAACCATCTTCACGATTGAAATTAGGATATTTTTTAATTTCAATGGCCTCGCGAACTAATCTCGGCATATAATGGCGGTCCGTGGAAAGAACTTTCGGGCTATGAAGTTCTATCCAGTGTTGAGTTCCCTGCTGCAAAATGTGCTCCGCGATCGCAGATTTTTGTATGTCGTTGTGCTTGACAGCATTTATGTGTTCTGACACACGAGTTGCTATGGAACGCTTCGTTTGCCCAATATAAGAGCTTCCACAGCTGCAGTCAATTTTGTAAACGCCCGGACATTGATACGGTAAACGATCCTTCGGAGATCTTACCATGTTTATAATCCTTTGTAAGGGAGTGAAGACAGTTTTGATGCTATAATCGTTTCGCAGTAGCCTGCCTATTCTGTCCGTCACTCCCTTTACAAAGGGTAAATAGGCCTTTGGCCTTTCTACCTCCAAAGGTCGTTTATGGTGTCTCTGCTTGCTGACGGGTTTTGGGGATCTATGTCCATTCCGACGTAACACCTCTCTTACATGGGTTAACTCGTCCTGAACAGTTAGATCATCACATAAATCGTGAGCTCGACTGATCAATGCTGTCCCGACCGAGGCAAGGTGACGTAGATGATGATGAGACGAACCATGTAAATATCTGTCCGTATATGTGGGTTTTCTATATACCGAATGACCAAATGTCAATTTTGGTCATTTAAGAGTTAACCCATGTAAGAGAGATGTTACGTAATAATTGCTCCCAAAGTATTATGTTAGTTTTCTGACGATATTTTCTTTTACCGAAAAGAGCTATGATGAATTTTTAACAGCAATAACGCGTGCCAGATTCATTAAATAGATAAGTGTCTGCTCTGGAAGCAAACTAGCGACTTCTCTGTACAAGAAGTCACATGTATCAATACGATGTCGTACTGAAACGTAATCCAGTACTAGTCGATCCTAAAAAATTCTAAATCCCAAAATAATTTAGAATAAGAAATTTTCTGGTTATTATATGACTCGTTTTGTTGGTATTCCGACACGGGAGCAAGCGAGATGCCCTTGCTATTATTTTATCGACATAAGGTTAACGCAATAAGGTTACAGTAAATAAGTTTGTATTGTTAAAAGCACTAAGAAGGTTTCATTTAAAAAGTTTACATTAACAATAAAAAGTCAAAAGTTATTATTGTAGTTACACTACGCAACATTCTAACTTTATTAATTTTTTGTAAAGCAAGAAAAGAATTAGCGAAATTGGTCTATTGGTGATGCTGTGATAATACGAAATTAGGGATAATACTCAGCTCACTCATCATCACTATCTATTGACTCATCACGATATCTCTGGAACCACAAGGCGTAAAGACTTGAAGTTTGGTAGTAATTTTCCATTTGCCTTTTAATAATAATAGATTATTATTTAGTAGCCCATTAACGTCTCACTGCTGGGCACAGGACTCCTCACTCCGAGAAGCGAGGATTTTTAGAGATAGGCCCACCACGCTGCTCCACTGCGGATTGGCAGTCATAGTACCCAAGTGTACTGTCTATTCCTTCATTCTCATAGTCCGACGTGACAGCAATCCAACACGACCAGGGAGAGTTCAGGCGCAGGACTGACGGCTTGACGTGCTCTCCGAGGCACGAGGGTGGATCACACCGCCAACTTCCCAACTTCGGGCAAATTTTGAGAAAATCTTACTAGAAATCTCAATATTGATTTTTGATTTGGCCAGACCTGGGACTCGAACCCAGGACCTCATGTCTGTAGTCAAGTATGCTAACCACTAGACCAATGAGGCAGTAATTATTATTTATAATTTAGAAAACTTAACATAGATTTTTAACTCTAATACTACTACTGCTAGAGTTTATAGAGTATATTTTTACTCCAAAACTCTTTACAGTCTACTAAAAATTTTAATGAGATGAGATGAGATATTTTTCGTGCTTCATCATGTGACGTTCCATATGATTAAATGCCACTGCCTCATGAACACGACCATCTCTGAAGATAAATAACTTACTAAGGACTGCCTCATTGGTCTAGTGGTTAGCATGTTCGACTACAGACATGAGGTCCTGGGTTCAAGTTAATTCAAAATCGATATTGAGTTTTCTATGAAGATTTTCTCAATATTTGCCCGCAGTTGGGAAGCTGGTGCTGTGCTTCACCCCCGTGCCTCGGAGAACACGTTCAGCCGACGGTCCTGCGCTTGATCTCTCTCCGATCGTGTCGGATTCCCGTCACATCGGACTATGAGAGTGCGTGGATGGAGTATGGAGCAGCGTGGTAGGTCTATGCTCTAAAAACCCTCTCTAATATGAGGGAGGAGGCCTGCGCCCAGCTATGGGACGTTAATGGGCTGCTACTTACAGGTATAATATTATAAATGCGAAGGTAACTCTGTCGCGCTTTCACACCATAACTATTTAACAAATATAAATGGAATTTGGTACACCGATAATGTAGAACCTGAAAAAGGACTATAAGCTCTTTGCAGTAATACACAGCAAATAACTCATTATACGTATGTTTTGTATTTGTAAATTAATTCAATGAAAATGCACCCAAAAAACATTCCACGCAGACGAAGTCACGGATTCAGCTGGTAACAATATAATTGGTCGATATTATATTGTGATGCTAAATAAAAATTGCAATCTAATACCTGGAACGTAGTGATGAGGAAGTAAATACACCAAGGGACGTAACAGTCACGACTGAAACCTTTATGGGATGAAAAATGCGAAGATCAAATTAACTTCAAAGGTGCCATTTTTGCACGACTTTGATACAATTACAAATAACAAGCAATGCTCCGCGGTTTTACCCTCGTAGATACCGATCTCGTGACAGTGGAAAGACATGTGAATAACATTTTTAAATTCGTTATATCTATTGAATGGAAAGTCCGATTTTAATAATTGAAAAAGTATTTTACAGGTATTGAAATTGCCTTTAATAATTTAGTATAGTTTAAGGATTAATAAGGTAAAAAGGTAAGTAGCAGCCCATTAACGTCCCACCGCTAGGCACAGTCCTCCTCACTCATATGAGAGAGGGTTTTTAGAGCATAGATCGACCACATTGCTTCACTGTGGATTGGCAGGCATAGTACACAAGTGCACTCTCTATTTCTTCACTCTCATAGTCCGACACTATCGGAGAGAGATCAGACGCAGTACCGACGACTTAACGCGCTCTCTTCTTCCCAACGTCGGGGCAAATATTGAGAAAATCTTAATAGAAAACTCAATATTGATTTTAGAATTGGCCCGTCCCGGGACTCGAACTCAGGACCTCGTGTCTGTAGTCGAACATGCTAACCACTAGACCAATGAGGCAGTTTAAGGTTTAATACAGAAGTATTCATAATATGCTTTGATTATTGTCATAGTACCTTTGAAATTGTAAAGAAGTAGTTATAGTGGCATAACTACAATAGTTGGACATATGGTATCGCAGACTGTTTTGTAGATATTAATACGTTCTATAATATTGTAGAACATTTTTTTGTTCTATCAAAGGCCTATGATCGAGTGGCGAGGAATGAGCTGTGGGCAACGTTATCTACGTATGGGGTGAGCGGTTGTCTGATCCAAGCATTGAAGTCTCTCTGAGGGTTCTAGTGCTAGTGTCAGAATAAACGGAGCGTATACGGAGTGGTTTCCTGTCGAAAGAGGTGTTCGACAGGGATGTGTTGCGTCACCATGGCTGTTCAACCTATTCATGGATAAATGTTTGACAGATTTAAAAGAAAGTATGTATGGGTTAAGAATGAATGAATTACTCATCAAATGTTTACTCTACGCTGATGATCAAGTAATACTTGCGTCATCCGCTAACGAGCTTCAGGAGATGCTAAATATTATGAATGAAGCTTTGAAAGGGAAAGGAATGAAAGTGAATGTAAACAAAACGAAAGTTATGCTTTTTGAACGAGATGAATCTATGATGAATGGCAATATTTTGATAGATGGGGAACAAGTGGAAGAGGTGAAAGAATTTGTATACTTGGGATCTAAATTTACAAAAGATGGAACATGTGAAAGTGATATCGAAAGGAGAGTGAATGCAGGGAATATGGTAAATGGTGCTCTGCATGCTTTTATGAATAGCCAGATGGTGTCTCAAAGGGCTAGACTGGCTGTGCATGCTGGAGTGTTGGTGCCAACACTTATGTATGGTAGTGAAAGTTGGGTATGGCAGAAGAATCACATAAGTAAAATAAATGCGGTAGAGATGAGAGCGTTGAGAAGTATGTGTGGATTAAAACTGAGTGACAGAGTAAGAAATAGTGTGATAAGAGAACGTTGTGAACGTTGCTTAGATGGTTTGGGCATGTAGAGAGAATGAATGAAAGGAGACTGACAAAAAGGATTTATGACTCAAGAGTGAATGCGAAAGTTGGAAGGGGAAGAACAAGGCGAACGTTCCCGGACCAAATCCAGGACATTTTAAATAACGGCCAGGTCAAGTACTCTAAACCGACGAACTTGTATGAAAGGTTTAATGAGAATGAAAGAAGCGAAGGAGATATGCAAGGATCATGGCAAGTGGAAGGATGTTGTCTCTGGCTACCCCTATAGCAATGAGGCGTGGATCAATAGCTTCCGCAGCGCACGCAATGATAGATTTTTTGTGACTAATTTCTTCACACTTTGGGTTACCTTAATGCATTTTTATTACAGATCCATATTTTTTTTGAGAGAGTAACATATCCTATGTCGTTCAGTGAAAATGCAGTTTTCTAATGGTGAAAAAATTTTGGAAATCGGTCCAGTATTTATTTCGTGAAAACGTTACAAACATAGATACATACAAAAAACACAAATGTTTCCTCTTTATAATATTAGTTTAGATTAATATGGCATCGACCATAAAAGGATTCATATTTATAGATATAATTTATGGTGAAAACGACTATTTATCGATAAAATACAGTTTTTACACTGGCTTTTATATATTAGTAGAAATACCGCAATTTAGATATGTTTTCTCGGTTTAATAATAATTAGCCTATCACCGCCGAGCCGAACTGGTAACAGTTGTCGGGAACAACCTCTCTCTGCCTGCTGTGTTTGGAACCATGGTGGGCAGAGAAGCCAGCTGGAATGCCGTGGTCTTCTTTTGTGAGGACGTGATGTCGCAGAAGAAGGCGACGGAGCGTGTCAGAGAGATGGTAGGGGGACTTTAGGGGTAGCCTCTGGGCTCTAAAGGGGCAATAGGTCCCGCAACTCATTGGTTGCAAAGAGAGGAGCCTTGTTGGCAATATTGTCAACGAGAGTGCGGATGTATTCCGATCCCGTACTTTCGCCAAAGAACGTAGGGAGAAGAACCGTCGGGTTTTAGCTGGTAAAAGTCCGTAACGCCTTTCCCTCGTGGCGTTGCGGGTATCCATGTGGATATCTCGACAAGGGAAAAAAAATTCTCAAACTGTTTTCAAGGGTTCCCCATATATTGGTCTAAATTTTGTATATACTGTTTCCAAAAGTGTTACCCGCGTAGCCCCGATTCCAAGGGAATAAGAGGAAGTCCGTCGTTGTAACTGAATCAATTGCAAACTTTACTAAATTTCATGTCAAATTTGAAGATCTCCCTTTAAATGTGTTAGTTTAGTGGTCTAATTTAAATAAAATGAATAAGAATTATAATGTTATGATCACATTAAAAAAAGATACTTGATTAAGTTTGTTGCGGGTTTTCGTTATCAGTTGAACATTGGAAATAATGTTTTTAAAATATTTGACTATTCAAAAGTGCTGTAAAAGATTACCTAAATAAAGAAAGTTTGATAGTGATTTATTGTTATATAGGAGATAGTTAAGCTCATTATCGTGATTATTTAGTTTGTTAACTAAAGGTTAAACCCTTAATTAATGCCATAGGGTATTAATTATATCTTTCGGCAACGCCGTATGCAAATCTACTGTCAATGTAAGGACGTCATTTGAGATCTTTAAGGTCTCTGCGATCACGACCTTCGAAATGCGAAAATTGATACATAGCTCCCATGAACAGTATTATGCTATATGACACTAAACATTTGACAGATAAATTAATTTATTTTTATTTTATTAATAATAAAATCCAATGAAATGTACTTAATGGATACCTGGAATACTCGGGAGGATGTTCCAGGTTATGCCGGACTCATACTGGCTAAAACCCAGCGATGCTCCTACATCACTCGGAGACGGGGTTACGAGAACGCGATTGACAGACATCCGCAACCCTACCAGCGATGTGCTCGTTTAGGTCCAACCCGGTCTAAATGGCCTTAAAAACTTACTCTGAAGATGTGCGTGAACCACCTCGCGGGTCCTCTCCTTGTTGGGCAACGGACCCCGCATCCGTTACTCAAATGTCACTACTAAGGAGGGAGACGGCGTTCGTGGGCCTCTCGCCTGCTTTCCGGCTTTCTCCTGCGAACGGTCGAAGCGGTCACGTGGGCCTCCCTCAACCGTTTTGCCATCTCCTTCCGCGTCATCCCATCCCCACAGAAGGAGAGCATAGCACACCATGCTCTCTCGCTGCTCACCATCAATCTAATAACGGTGGGGAGCAAGAGATCTACCACGATAACCGCCATGAGCGCGGCACGCTAAGCAGCCCAGGCTTGCAATGTACGGGATCGGAATACATCCGCACTCTCGTCGACGATATGCTAACTGGGCTCCTCTCTTTGTATTCATCTTATTCTGGTGGCATGCCACCTGTCCTCCCTCGGAATCCCTCTAAAAGGGCAAAGCACCGTGGCCCGACAGAACCTGCGCGAGCTGGAACCATTCTTCAAAAACGAGCCGGATTGCTCATACGGTTTCGAAGCCCGCTTTCGGCTGGCTGATTTGGCTCTAACAACACCAAGTGTCAACCATTACTACTACAATGAGTGGAAAAGCGTTTAATTAACGATTGACTATTTGAACAATATAAATTCAGTCAGAGTGTAAATTAACAGTTGGAATTGAAAAAGGGATATCTGAATTCTGCAATAAAGAAAAATATAACGCGATTTTTGTCCAGTTAGCTATATTTTATAAGTTCTATAAAACCTATTTCTTTATACTTCCTTGTATATCACTCTTGGAAGACAGAAACAGATATAAAATGACACCTAAACGAATTCCTTCCGGACAACCTTAAGGTAGGAGACATAGTCAAGAGTTCATAGTTAAGTGGTGAAGAAGAATATACGTTATTGTGGTCTCTTCCTTCTACGGATAACATTTTTTGAACTAAATTCATGTTTTGGACATATAACATAAATATAATATATAAAAATAATTTGTCACTGTTTCTTAACGATATTCTCCGAAACGGCTTGATTGATTTCTATGAATTTTTTTTATGGGCTATTTAGTAGGTATGTGAATAATCCATGATGTATTTTTAGGCCTCCCACCCCCATCATCATCATCGAGTGCCTTCTTAAAAATGGAGGTTGGTGGTAAAGTCTCTCTTGAGCAGTCTTTTTTCGTTGTGACCGGTCAACTCTTGTAAACCGTCCAACTATTGGTGCTTCGGTGCTTCCTCTTTTCTAGGATCAACCTTGGCTTCCCAAATAGGGACCCCCTTTAAAGATGACCGAAAACAGCCACTTATCTCCTCACTATGCGCGTAATTTTAGCTCGTTTGAGTATCTCAGCGTTTAAGACGGACTGATTCCAAGAAATCTTAACCATGCTATTTATTTAAAGGGTTCATGTCTCGCAGGCATCTAAAAGAGTGGACGAGACATAGTACTTGTGAACGCGTACTCTTGTAAGAGGAACCTTACTCTTCATTTATTTTAATCACGATACGAAGTTACACGAAGCAGCTAGTATCTCCATAATAGTCTCTTGCATAAAACTATCCACATATCGATGTCCAGATACAAGATAGTTACTACATTCTAAACTACAAAGGTAATTGATTTAGTTTTGCCATACGTAACAAACGTTACGCTTGTGTTACTTTAATTTATTTTATTTAATAGGTTCGATAAGTTAAAATTAATATGTTAAGAAGTATAGCTGTGTTTTTATTAGGTAAGATTTTTTAAAAGTCAATAATAGTGTTATAAATTATAATAAAACATCAGGTTTGATATTGCTGATACATGTTTATGAATACGTTGTCTTTTTAGATATATAAGATTTACAAAGAGAGTTTAGTGATGCTTGCACAGGAATCATAAGAGACCATATGTTTATCCATTGGCCTATTATGGCTTTCTGGAGTTAGTTGTAAGTCGTATCGCTAGCTAATCAATTAAACAAAGAACTTTCTTCACTAGAGAATAATATTTCAATTCAATGAGAATTACATTTACAACAGAGTGAATACAATCAACTAGATGATAAAAGAAAAACATAAATAATTTTTAGTTAATTAGAGTAAGTAGAATAAGTTGTAATAAAGAGATGAATTTATGATGAATTGCAAAATTAGGTTAGATGGGGAACAAGACAAAGATGTGAAAGAATTTGTATACTTGGGATCTAAATTTACAAAAGATGGAACATGTGAAAGTGATATTGAAAGGAGAGGGAATGCGGGGAATATGGTAAATGGTGCTCTGCACGCCTTTATGAATAGCCACATGGTGTCTCATAGTCCAGAAATGCGGTAGAGATGAAAACGTTGAGAAGAATAAGTGGATTGAAACTGAGTAACAAAGTAAGAAATAATGTGATAAGAGAACGTTGTGGTATAAAAGAAGACGTAGTGAATAAAATTGAGAAAGGTATGCTTAGATGGCTTGGGCGAGGAAAGAGAATGAAAGAAGGTTGGCAAAAAGGATTTATGAGTCAAGTAGGACATTTTAAATAAAGGCCTGGGCAAGAGTACTCGAAACCGACCAACTTGTATGAAAGAGAATGAAAGCGAAGGAGATATGCAAGGATCGTGTTAAGTGGAAGGACGTGATCTCTGGCTACCCTTATGGGAGTGAGGCATGATGCTAATAAATTTTTAATTAACGCTTGATAAAAAATATTAGCAAACACTTCTATAATTGTCTTTACTCATACATAATAAGGTGACAACTTTGGTTAAGGCGCAAGGTTTACTGTTGGATTGCATATTTATCAAGGAAGAACTATTTTACTCTTTTAAGTTTATTATGCAAAGAAACAATGAATAAAACACATAAAAATCAAAACCATAGAAATCATTACGCCAAAATCTAGTAAGTATATAATCATGTTTTTTTTTAAGGTCGATAATAGCCTTTTTATGGTAATCGTATCAGTTCTCTCTTTTATGTGTCACAGCAAAACGTGGCGCGGGTTATTTTATCATATGCATAGGTTATGTATCGTCGTCGCTTCAACTGATGGACGTCCAGTGCTGGGCATAGGTCTCACGTAATGACTGCCACAAGGCCCGATCTTGCGCCGCCTGGCTCCAGCGGCTACCGGCGACCCTTTTTATATCGTTATGTATATGTTACAGCATTAGCAGCGATACAATGCCAGCATCCAAAGGATTTCGAGTACTACCACAATCTTCACCTACCTCATGACCCACCTTTGTACCCTGTGTTCGCGAAGGCACCTCCAACGCAGTTCAGTTGTCATGGTCGTGCTAGAGGTTATTACGCCGACGTCGACAGTGGGTGTCAGGTATATTCAACATCCTTATACTAATATTTTCTTAAAATCAAAATCAAAATATTCAATCAATAGTCTATCTGTTGGTAACAAATCTACCACCGGATCGCAAAGTTGATTCCACTGAAGAAACCGGAAAGAAACTCAACGGTTACTCCTTTAAACATAGTTTTTGTAGGTTACAATGTGTTTAGCATTCATGTGCCATTGGAATCAAGTCCAAACATCTTTGTCGTTTAAAGAATCTTCAATATTATAATATCCTTTTTGTAATAGGATGTTTTTAACATATTTCTTAAATCTATGTGGAGGTAGACTCAGAAGTTTTTCGGGTATCTTGTTAAAAATACGTTTGCGCAACCCGACAAATGATTTCTGAAGCTTCTTCACTCTAAAATATGGCGTTACATGTTTGTTTTTATTTCTTGTATTAAAATTGTGTGTTTCGCTCCTTTTTCTGTATAAATGAATGTTATCGCGGATATATAAAATGTTATTCAATATATATTGCGACGGTACTGATATTTTTTTGAATTTTTCTCTTAAAGAAACGCGAGGTCCTTAGTATTCTCGACTATGCTGAGGCAAGCTTCCCCAATCTTACCCAGGAGCATTTAAATAAACTTGAGCGACTTCAATCCGTTTCATATTTGGCTTCTGCAAATATGACCATATATCAGAATTTCGTTCTAAGCTCAAGTGGCTCCCAATCCGACTTCACCGGAACTTGGATATTCTCAGTCTTCTGTACTGTGTATTGTTCAACCCTAAAACTCCAACTAAGTTTAAGTTCCGTTGTGCTAACAACCTTAACGCAGCGCTGATGATCTTACGCTGTAAGCACAGGACTGCAAAACCAAAGTTTTACCACAAATCCTTCTCGGTCATTGTAGAATCGCGTTAAATAATAAATATATACACTGTCGCTTTTTTTGGTTACCTATAAATTTTCGTTTGTTACTTAGTAGATTACGTCTGTGGACATCATCCCGAAAGTTCATATTTTATCTGTAATTCGTTCTTTTGCACTATCCTTTGACAGCCACCCTCGACACTTGTATTATCAGATGCGCTAAATAGCGGTAGATAGCTCCCTTCATACTACAAGTCGGTACTGACGGAAGACGACGTCTGCAGGAAGCTAAAGTTGAGTGGGAGAAGTTCGATATTACTCCATGTTATATCGATGATTATGCAAATCCTATATATGAATGCAGTTCATTAAAAAATCGAAGGTGAAGACCAGCTTAGGTGGAATTATCCAAAAACACCCGGGTCTTTTCGTTTCCTCCGATCATTGTTTGGTCATTAGATCCGGGTGATACAGTCAGTGTTATGCGAAGGGAGTGTTCCCTAACCCTCAACTTCAAGCAATGTACAGTAGAAGTGATCTACTCGCATACACTACGATAATAGAAATAGATTCAATCAGTAACTCTTGGTTGTCAATGTTAAATGTCAAAACGAATTAAAAAAAAAAGAGTGTTGTGTTAAATTTAATTTGTTTTCTGAACTATAGACTGAAGATCTAACATTTGATATTGTGAACAACAATTGATTTTTATATATTAGAAGATCGGAAACTTTTCCCCTTTTAAAAAGGGACACAGATGTTGTGACTTACTATGTATGATGTAGTGCTACGGCTACCGATTTATTAAAACTACTAAAAAAAAAAAAAAAAACAATACATTTATATAAAAATGAGTCCCTATTACTCTATGTCACGGCATCATGCGTACACGGCTAGACCAGTTTCGATAATTCTTTTATAGTTCTGTTTTGTTGAAGTCAGGAGAAAGTTCTTATGAAAGAAAAAAATAGCAAATTTATTTAGAATACCAGAGATTCTAAAAAGAATTAACTGCTATAGTAACTTTTCTAATTATTCTCTGTCCTTAAGGCTTTTGACAATTTAAACTTTTTTAACCTTGTGACGTTTGACATAATTGTCAGTGGTTGACAGTTACGCATCTGTATACGTGTGTATGTCAAATATATGGTAGTGTGTGTAATGTCATTTTTTATTGATTTAATGTATAATTAAAAAATATATATTAGCACTTTGCACTTCTTCTCTATTTAAACTAGAAGTGTGGGAAATTATATACCCTTCTATCTGTACAATTTACGTAAAAAGTTTTTTACGTATTGATATATATATGTCGGAAAATAAAGAAGAGAAGAAGAATATCATAGGGGCGTGGGGTTCTCCGCCGACATCTCCGCCGACATTAGTGGGTTCTATAATTTAATCTCCATACTGTGGGCGTTGGAGTTTTTTTTTTGGCTGGGGAATGCTTTTACGCACAGAGTGTGGGACTCGCTGGGATTGGCAGAATAACCACTAAAACCCAGTGGGGCCCGTCGTCATCCATGCATGGGGAGCCAGAGGTTCGTAGGGGCAACCATCTCGGGCTCACCGGATGAGGCCGGCTTACAGATTCTCTATAAGGGGAGAGGTTGTAGGAACCTCCGTCTTCTGGTTCCTACTCGCCTCCGTCGGGACTGGAGTGCCTCGGCGGCATTCACTCTCTCCCTTTGCCGTGCCTCCTTTAGCGAGATGATGGTCTCGTAAAAGGAGGCAACCGCTTTCCAGTCCTGCTCACTGACGAGTACTGCATCCACAATACTCGTACTTGCCAGTGAGAGGTCGGTGCCGATCAGCGACGTCATAATATTTCGCTGCGGTCCCCAGGCTAGACATTCTGCTACCGTGTGGTGCGCTGTGTCTACCGGGGCACCGCACTCGTGGCAGATGGCCGATCCTTCACATTCTACAATTTGGAACAGGTATTTGCTGCAGCAACCGTGACTGGTAAGCACCTGTACCTACCTGTACCATTTCTCCAGATGAGAGCAAATCGCCCGCACAATGGCCCTGCTGGCTACTGGGGACTCAAGGTCTTCTTTCCATCTTTGGATCAAGACTCTGTTAATCCTGATCCTTCTAACCTCGTCAGCGTCTGGTAATTCCCCTGGAGTTTTCGCGGCTACTCTGCACTGGAAAATAGCCGCGAGGACTTCTGCCCTTAGCTCCCATGGGGGATCATCCGCTAAAAGGGTTGCTGCCGTCCAGGACAGGCGTTGGAGGGTTATGTTGGTGCAATAAAACACTTAATGTTCCCGATATCAATTTACACAAACACTTTAATAATAGTTAGGAACGCGACACTTTTAACAGTCGACTACTGCGGCGGACCGTCAGTCGATAACTAACCGCCGGCTTGTGACTTATTGACTCTGTCCAGCGCCGATAGATAGATGGCGCCGGCGTTCCGCAAACCATTTGACACCAACATATATATAATTGTAGATCGTCGTTAGAATATCAAATATTTAAAATAATAGAAAATTTTCTTTTATATCATGTCTTTAAAAGACAACGTAACGTATATGTATGTATCATATTTACTATATATTGAAAAGTTTATAATGTATTTATTATTCTGACCATTTACAATTTTAAATGTGTCTTAAGGTTTTCTAATTTCAGGCTTACCATTTCTGTTGGCATCAACGTACGGTGAGCACAGACCTCTGCACCAACGGTACACTTTTCAATGAACAATTTCAGGTTAGCAATATAATTATTGTAACGTGTTATTTCTTCGTCAGCTGTGTCTGTTTGTCTATAGATTCTTAATAAACTCATAAACTACTAAAGAGATTAATGCAGATTTAGGAAGGTTAATATAATTAGTCTAGGTATTATGTAAATTGCTGGAAATATAACGATAATTGTTAGAAGAATTGAGAGAAGAATTATCTTCTTCAACAGATCTACGATGCCGTATATATTTTAACGATAGCTTAAATACTTATTTCTTCTTCTAATAGAATATTCATCTACATCTGATAATCAAAATATAGATGTCGGGGCTCACTTGATACTGAGCGTAATTACGCAGAAGTTATCAATGTTGAACATAAAGAAATATTTTATAATGCGATACTTTGAGTAGTGTAGACATTATATTAGATTTGAAACTATTACACTCGCAGAAGACGTTCTACAGACTTCATTTAATAAATTATTTATTAATAGAATTTTAATTGACGAATGGTACTATAATTTCAAAGGTTTATCTAGACTATAAAAAGCTATGGGTGAATGTGTTGCTTATGGTAAAAATAAGGACACCCGACGGAATTTGTTGCGGGCTCTTCTCAGAACAGTGCGCGAAAGAACCCTCGTAACTTTATATTGTATGTTGTTCTTTAATATCATCATTAGTCGTACATTGAAATAATTTTACAGTAATTTTTTGTTGCAGGTGTGCGATCACTTCTACAACGTTCGCTGCGGATCACCCTACGAAGACTTGTAAATCTCCATGTTCCTGTACACCTGATTAAAATTAACGGATGAATAATATCATATAAGTAAATTAAACATTTCAATCTGTTTTCCTTTTATTGAACACACACTAGTTGTAACATGATTTATTACGTATATTTGATAACATAATATAAACAGGATGTGGGGAATAACTTATAAATGCATGTGATGTCATTTGCAATAAAGATGAGAAAAATATCAGTATTTCTGAAGCGACATATTCTTGAAGTGCGTTTTGTACATTAAACGAAATTGAAACGTCACGCTCGTATGCCTGATGCTGAATCATACATCCATTTCTTTAAAATATAATTTCGGGACTTATTAAATAAGAATTAGGTTATTAGTAACATCTTTGGTCATTTATTTCAGATAGCAAAAGAGCTTTATTTATTCTATTATTTTTTATCAAACACAAAGGATGTATACTCAAAACTATTTAAAAGGACACGGTCCGAAATAAATGCAACGTAAAAGAAGTATGCATATACTTACTTGAAAATAAGAAAGGTATATTTAATTACTAATCGAAGCAATAAAAAAATAATATTCGTTTTACTTTCGAAAGCGTTTTTAACCGTTATTTTTTTATACTCTGTAGATTTTAATTAATGGATTGACAGGCGCCATCTTGTAAAAGGTTTATCATTAAAAAAGTTTTACAAGATGGCGTCTGTCAGTCTTAATTGTACATCAAAAAAAGGAGGAGGTTATCAATTCGTCTGTATTTTTTTTATGTTTGTTACCTCATATCTCCCGACTGGGTGGACCGATCTTGATGATTATTTTTTAAATGAAAGGTGGTGCTCGTCATAGGGTTTAAATACAGTTCTGGTGATGGCATCCATGAGAAAACCGGATAAGTGTTAAATTTGCATTAAGCATGTGCGCGACAAATGGACGAATAACTCAAGATCACGCCAACTGACTTCGATTATTCTTTTTTTATTGGAAAGGATATATTTCAAGGGTTGTTTTGTGATAGTTTGGTTAGGTTCCGATGATGGAATCCACGACAAAGTGACGGAACTCTTCAATTCTTAGGAGCAAATGAACGATACTCGGCAGAATCTTCTATGGGCTATCCAGATATTTGAGTTGCCTACCGTAACTTCGGTATGGTCAAGTGCTAGTCCTAGTTAAATATGAGGATCAATGGATCTCCTCAACGGCTTACAGTAAGGGTGTCGTTTATGATAGAAAATATAAATGTCTGTAATAGAATAGCAATGAGCTTACGTTTGTTGCTGCATTGCAACACGTTTTCTTCAGATTCACTAAAAATCAAAAAATAAATAAAAAATTTAACAAAAACAGAACCGCCTTCAAAGCAAGACTTACAAATATATTAAAATTCTCTAAAAAGTAAGAAATAATTGCGTATTCTTTTATAGTGTTCTTTGTATTCTTATATTTGTAGTCGGTGTCAGCCGTCAGTAAGAATACGAAGAACACTATAAAAGAATACGCAATTATTTCATACTTTTTAGAGCATTCTAATATAGTTGTAAGTCTTGCTTCGAAGGCGGTTCTTTTTTTGTTAAAATTTTAATTTATTTCCTGTAATATTGTGTAAGGCATCATCTCCTCTTACGAAATATGTTATAATTGCATCTGATGACAACATCGGAATGACATTAAAACCATCATCCGTATAATTGCTATTTTTAAAAATAAAATTTTAATTTTTTATACTCTGTAGATTGTACTAAACGAATTGACAGGAGCCATCATGTAAAACCTCTTTCTATTAACTTTTCTATTAGCTCTGGATTCTTGACCTTTACAACCATAAGTGTTGAGTCAAAATTATATATTAATTATTTTTCTTCTTATGACGTATATTTACTATTCCTGTAATATTGTGAATGATAGTATGCCGTCTCTTTTTACGAAATATGTTATAACTGTGTCCGACAACATTGAAATGACTTCGTTCATGTTGGTTCTAAAGTCATTAGTGACCTTTATGATATTAGTTTTCTGATAATTCTTTTAAATTTAAATAATCTATGTTGTTATTACTAAATTATATCAAATTTATGTTTTTGGAAGCATTTCTTGCTAGAAATTATTTCATTTACACAAGACCATGGAAGCATACTTCTGTGCACGTCCTGACACAAGGGTATCCAGATTCAATTTCGTTAAGCTTGTCGCTCTTAATTTTCTCAACTTCGAAGAGAACTTTAAGTTCCTCGAGGGATAAGGAGATCGCTTCATTCACTGTCCTCAGTAGAGGGTAGTTAGCAAACTTTGGTTTCGGAAGTCGTAACTTAGGTTTCCCGTTTACCATAACATAGAATTCATTGGGGCTTTCAACTGTAAATAAATAAAATAAATAAATACTACTGACTGACTCATTATAATTACTCTAAAACACACAACCTGGTATTTAGCAAAGTAATTTCCTCAAATTTCCACTGGATTGAGGAACTACGCACGTGTTACCGTATGGATGAAAAACAGTTTTATCCAAATCCAAATACGCTTCGATTTAGCTTATATTGTATAATACTGTAAAAAACTGTACTGACTAGCGATTTCGTTAATCTTCTTAAAAAAGACGTATATTGAAAAATAGCGCGTGTGTCAAAGTATACATTTTTAAGTCTTGTTTATATTTATACAAATCTAAAATATTTGATTTCCGAGAGGGAGGAAAAACAAAGATATGTTTGGAATTTAATTGTCATTCAAATATTGAAAGTTTCGTTAATGAATACAAATAATTTATCGAAATCTCAAATGACAAATTGCAAATCAAAATGCCACGTGATTTGTGACATTGACGTATTAATGAAATAAATTTGTTTTTGAATTTAAAATTTGGAAAAGAGTTATTAAAATATATATTTTATGATAAATGGTTTATTAAATGACGAGTGGCAAATTAAAATGCCACCACATGTTATTTGTAAATATTTAAAACTACCCAATCTTCAAACATACATTATATACTCGTACATAGCATCACGCCTCATTCCCATAGGGTTAGGCAGAGACAACATCCTTCCACTTGCCACCATCTCCTTCGCTTCTTTCATTCTCATTTAATCTTTCATACAAGTTCGTCGGTTTAAAGTACTCTTGACTTGGCCCTTATTTGAAATGTCCTGGATTTGATCCAGGAACGTTAGCTTTGGTCTTCCCTTTCCAACTTTCGCATTCATTCTTGACTCATTACTCCTTTTTGTGAGTCTCCTTTCACTCATTCTCTCTACATGCCCAAACCATCTAAGCATACCTTTCTCAATTTTAATCACTACATCTTCTTTTAAACCACAACGTTCTCACACTATTTCTACTTATCACACTATTTCTTACTCTGTTACTCAGTTTTAATCCTCTCATACTTCTCAACGCTCTCATCTCTTCCGCATTTATTTTACTTTTGTGACTCTTCTGCCATACCCAACGTTCACTACCATGCATAAGTGTTGGCACCGACACTCCTCCATGCACAGCCAGTCTGGCCCTTTGAGACACCATCTGGTTATTCATAAAGGCGCGCAGGGCACCTTTTGCCATATTCCCTGCATTCATTCTCCTTTCAATATCACTTTCACATGTTCCATCTTTTGTAAATTTAGATCCCAAGTATAGAAATTCTTTCACCTATTCTACATGTTCCCCATCTATCAAAATATTGCCATTCATCATAGATTTATCTCTTTCAAAAAGCATAACTTTCGTATCGTTTACATTCACTTTCATTCCTTTCTCTTTCAAAGCTTCATACATAATATTTACCATCTCCTGTAGCTCATTAGCAGATGACGCAAGTATTACTTGATCATCAGCGTAGAGTAAACATTTGATGAGTAATTCATTCATTCTTAACCCATACATACATTCTTTTAAATCTGTCAAACATTTATCCATGAAAAGGTTGAACAGCCATGGTGACGCNTCTCATCTCTACCGCATTTATTTTACTTTTGTGACTCTTCTGCCTTACCCAACGTTCACTACCATGGATAAGTGTTGGCACCGACACTCCTCCATGCACAGCCAGTCTGGCCCTTTGAGACACCATCTGGCTATTCATAAAGGCGCGCAGGGCACCATTTGCCTTATTCCCTGGATTCATTCTCCTTTTAATATCACTTTCACATGTTCCATCCTTTGTAAATTTAGATCCCAAGTATAGAAATTCTTTCACCACTTCTATTTGTTCCCCATCTATCAAAATATTACCATTCATCACAGATTCATCTCTTTCAAAAAGCATAACTTTCGTTTCGTTTACATTCACTTTTATTCCTTTCCCTTTCAAAGCTTCATACATAATATTTACCATCTCCTGTAGCTCATCAGCAGAAGACGCAAGTATTACTTGATCATCAGCGTAGAGTTAACATTTGATGAGTAATTCATTCATTCTTAACCCATACATAATTTCTTTTAAATCTGTCAAACAGTTATCCATGAATAGGTTGAAACGAATTAAACTTCAAACGAATTAGGATAAAAAACGCTGCACATCTTTGTGCCGTTAATAACGCATTTATTCCGTACATTATCCAAATAAATGTCGCACTCGTTGTGAACCGGATATAATGATTGGAAACTACGTGTGTGACACCGAAGGACCAAGCAATTTATAAATATAGAGCCATAATCCAATAAACAAACCTTCTTTCAAATATTGCAGTGCTTCTTTCAAAACTGGCCAGTCAGCGATTTTATTAAAACGCTCTATGAAGTCCAAATAAGTATCGGGTTCCTCATCGCAACTGCCTCTGAAGTCGTCAGTGACTATACTCCAAGCTGTGACTCCCCCAAAGCCTTTCTCCATCGCCAACCTAAAAAAATTCTTTATATAACCTAAATCCAGCAAAATTTTTATTCTACCTCAGTTATACACACATACTTCCACTTGCCACGATCCTTGCATATCTCCTTCGCTCTTTTCATTATCATTAAACCTTTCACACAAGTTCGTCGGTTCAGAGTACATTTAAAGCGACGTGGTGGTCGTCGGTGGTTTGATGTAGGGTCACCAGTGACGCGATGTGCGATGGTTAGGTAGGATGTATAATACTACACCAATAAAGCACTGGGACAAGGTCTATGTGCCTGCAGTCCCTTATGGTCGAGGCACTTGCGACGGTAACGGCACCTACGCATTGCTACATATATAAAAATGAGATGTACAGATCTGTCCATCCGTTGATAATTAATTTCGCAATATATGTATCACATAATGTATATCCTAGTCTACTTATTCTATTTATATAATACAATATTTTAAAGTAAATACAATGTATAAAACTATTTAACAATATATCGGTGTAGAAATATAAATATATGTACTGTTGCCACTACACACTTGACCTGACCCTTATTTAAATCGTCCTGGATTTGGTCCAGGACCGTTCGTTGGTCTTCCGACTTTCCCATTCATTCTTGACTTTAGGAGTCGGAGCAGTCAGGACAGGGCGCGAAGGAACCCTCGTAACTTTCGATTTTGTATCGGTCTTTAATACCATCATCAGTCTTCGTGAGAAACATATTTTTGTGCGCAAACGGTGGCTGAACCTTACGAAATAGATCAAATCATCGATGGTGTATATTTATTCTACCTATAACTGCCCATTACAGCATTTCATTATGTAAATATTAGAGATTTTAAAAGCAGAGGCACAGCTACTGCTTGGGTTGATGACGCGATTCTAAGACAGATTGATTCGGCTCGAAGGACCAAAATATGATCCGGCTCGAAGGACCAAAATATAATTTGGCGTAGTATAGCGTATAATACAATTTGCGTTAATAAGGTCGCTGGTTCTTGCGTGTAATTTTTGAATAGTAACGGTGCAGCTTCTTTCGCTTCCTTTTGCGTTGTGTCAAGGTGACCTCTGTGTCCTCTTGTCCGTACAGATTATATTCTTGGGTGCGTTCCGTTTCAGTTTGTAATATTTGCGTAAACCCAGATAAAACATGCTTATGTATCCATTGTAAGTAGATAACGAAATATAATTATTTTACCTGACTTTGGCTGCAATTGATCGTGGGTTGTCGTAAGTTATGAAGCGGGTTTTGTCCCTAACGTACGGTGTAGCAGACACTTCATGCCACACGTGGACCCATTCTGATGATTTATTCGTGAATTCCATACAAATCTGTTGAAATAGTTAAAGGTTATTAAATTCGCTAATTCTGTAGTGAAGAGCAATTTAAAAGGTTATTGTTAAAACCACACGTACACACATATATAAACATTTTATCTCCTTTGTCTCTTGTAAAAGAGGAGCAAAGTCTACTGTCGGAGTCACCCTTAAAACCCTTTTATATGTTATCATAATGCGACTGAATACAATACTTTATTGTCAATATTTATTCACAATTAATCTCAATTAATTACTCCATTATTAAATTTTGTAAATTCTTACTTTAATTAAATAATTACGTAAATATTGCAAATTGGAGCAAAACATGTCCTTAGAAGACTTTTATCGTATTAAAAAATGATAATTTTAAGGTGATATATTTTCGTAAGTGTATCGCATGTTGCATTACTGCTGTCCGCAGATTTGGGGTAAAGTGAGAGACGCTCGGCACATCAGTCAAGGACAATATGGCGGCGTCCATGACTCGCTTCAACTTTTTCCAATTACGTCGATAATTTTTGAATAAGCACTTTTTGCAACGACTAAAATATTATCGTCCAACAAAAATAATAGACGGTGGGCCTAGAGCAATATGGCGACGATATATAATCTGTTTCACTCGCTTCGTTAATTCTTTAAATGAGGCACATTTTTAAATATAACGTAAGTCTTACCTCGTTATATCCCATATACCCTTCATCCCCTGTGAAAGGGCCAGAAAACCCTGTCTTATCAGTAAGGGTTCTTCGAAAGAATACTTCTTTTACATCATCAGGTGTCAGAAATACATGACTGCGGCCGTACATTGGCAGCCCAAGTATTAACTTATTCACGTTTAATCCATGGGAGAGAAGGTACTTCACTGTGGACTCCTAAAACGAAGAAATTATACTTATTAGTTAAAACTATCTAGTTCTGATGACCTGGTTTAATATGTTTTATATCTTGTAAGGTAAGGTAAATAGGAGCCCTTTAACGTCCCACTGCTAGAAGCAGGCTCCCTCAGTCATAGGAGAGACTCATTTTTAGAGCATAGACCCACCACGCTGCTCCACTGCGGATTCGCAGGCATAGTACACAGGTGCACTCTCTATTCCTTCAGTCTCATGATCCGATGTGACGGGAATCGTACACGACTGGAGATCAGGTGCAGAACCGACGACTTTACACACCGCCAACTTGAGAAAATTTTAATAGAAAACACAATATTGATGTTTGAATTGGCCCGACTCGGGCCTCGAACCCAGGAACTCATGTCTATAGTCGAACATGCAACACCTAAACCAATGAGGCAGTTTTGTAAAGCACCTACTTATTCCAATAAACATTAAATATATAAAGGATGCTATATTACTTTTATATTATTACTGCCCAGTGTCATGATAATATCCATATACTTCATTGCTGAAAGTTAAATCTGGTCTGATACGCCTTAGTGGCCTCATGGGCTAGTAGCTTCCATCTCTATATCCTGTATCTATATCCTCGGCTTCTTTTACGGCAATTGGAAGAGCGAGTCTTGTTATATTCTTTGTTTGGTCGGACCAACGGGTAGGTGATCGACCCTTTGGTCTTTTCACTTCAACCCTTCCTACCACAACCAATTTCTTCAGGTTCTCTGGTTGTCTTCGGAAGATATGACCAAAACAGTGGAGTACTCGTTGGTAGCTTTATATTGCCTAATGGTTAGTGACTTTTATCTCACGTGATGGTAAATTATACAGTCCAAGATGCGATGACTTTAAATATTAGTCAGACTTTCTTATTGCTGACTGATAGTAAATAATGATGCAGTCTAAGATGGAAGTACACTAACAAGGTCAGAGGTGATTGATATTTCATAGTTACAAAGCATCGTAAAAGAACGGAAATTTGACATATCTTTGTTGTTGAGGTGGTAAGTGGCCAAAGTTTTTCGTTAGTCCAGATTTCACCAACAGTACCTAAGGCATCACATAGTCAGCGGATCCCTTAGCTATATAAACAATTCTCTTAATTGATTCTTAAGTGAATTTAATAGACGTATGAAGCTTAAGGGAGATTGGTGACATTGGGCAACAATTTCCTGAAGTTTCCTTGCTGGAATTCGAGCCCAGGATCTTAGCTAGCGTGGAGAATATTCCCAGTCAGAAAAAACACAAAACATCTAGTATATTTATAAAAGCACTCACAACACTAAGTTGGTCCCGTTCACTGTATCCTCTCAACGGTGCATTTGCATCAGCTGAGCCATCCCAGGTTCCATGATAATCATAGGTCATCAAATGCATGTAATCCAGATAGAAGTTGAGTTGTACTAGGTCGTATATACTGTTCATCTCCTCATCACCAGCTCTTATTGATGCAGTAAGGATCCAACCTTTGGGCTCGAAAGCTTCTGTTAATTCCTAAGGATAATAAAAAAGGGATAGTAACTTTTTTATTTGGTGGGTTCAACGGGCTAATATCAAGAAGTATAGCAACAGCCTTTAGTAGAACAAGATAGCCAATTTATCTAGGAAAGATATGGGCTGTATACCACGTAGTGGCGTAGTGAGGGCAATTGGGAGTAAGGGAGGGGGGGCTTCAGGCCCCAAATGGTCTGGAAAATTACATTTTTCTCTCAAATTTAAAGTCTAGCTTGAGCCTATGACTTTATTTATAATACTTTACATATTTATTAATTTGCGAGTATATTTTACGTATTATATGCTTTTAGATGGGGAGGAGGCGGNGGGGGGGGGGGGGGGGGGGGGGGGGGGGGGGGGGGGGGGGGGGGGGGGGAGCTAAAAGGCTTATTTTACTCAACTACAAGTACGTTACTACTACAAGGATCGGCGTATCAGTTAAAAGTTCTGCAAAAACAGATAAAAATGTATTCTTTTTAGGAAATTCCGTTGCATGAGCTACTTATACGGTATAGTTACGTACATTCCTATATGATGAATTGTTTCTACTTAAAATGTTGTAATAAATCTCCGCGATATCATATGTCTATTTTTAAGGTCGACTTATAACCTCTTCATGGTAATTAAATCAGTCATGGTAATCGAAGTTAGGTTCAGCTATTATAACAAGTTAGTGATAGATGTAGGGTATGGTGGTGTTTGATTGTAAAAGTCTTTCTTCTTTAAATATATAATGAGGATTCACCTTAACTAGGAGCACTAAATTCTTCCTATCTTCTGGTTTTCCACCCCTTCTCGTTGGATAATCCCAAGCAATGTCCATACCATCGAATTTGTATGTTCTATAATAAAAAAACCATACGTATCAAGGCATATTATCTTTTAAAATAATATATAAGTTTAAAGGTGTCGTTAAAAATATTTTTACTTGTGTACTAATGGCAAACCCAAAAACGATCGCCAACTATTAGGTAATGTTGAATTTTGATTTGAAGGAATTTACTTAGACGATTAAAAGCATGAGTGAATTGCTGTAATTTAAATAAAATAGGTACACTGAAATTAAGAAAAATACTCACTCCAAAAAATTTACAGCACTTGTAATAAAGGTTTTCCTAAATTTTGGACTCGCAGCCATTTTGGAGTACTTCGCAGAGCCCTCGGTCCATCCTCCCAAAGCCACTGTGACCTTGAGATGTGGATGTTTATTCTTTAAAGCCACCATTTTCTTAAACCCACCATTGCCATAATCTTCTTCTAAATCCTGAAACGCATCTGTAAATAGTTTCAATATGAAATAAGTCCAAGGTACATTCATGGTCACGAAAAGGAGATATGTTACAACTTTAGTCTTCCTTTATGATGTGGAGGCATGGACGGTCAGAGCAAGAGAGAGGATAATAATACACACTTATGTAATGATCACGGACCAATATATGAGCGGCTCTAAAGCAGGAGAGGACTAAGTCTATTTTGGAGCAGCTTCTCAGCATTCTCTTTACGCGTCCAAACCATCTGAGCATAACTTTCTTAATTTTAGTCACTACATCTTCTTTAAGATAAGAGAACTATGTGGTATACACATAGTTCTCTTATCACAATATTTCTTACTATGCTCTTAGCCCTATCGCATTTATTTTACTTTTGTGCTTCTTCTGCCATACCATACGTAAGTGCTGATACCAACATTCCTTCATGCACAGCCTACCTGGCTCTTTGAGACACCAAATGGGTATTCATAAAGGCGTGCAGAGCAATATTTACCATATTTCCTGCATTCAATATTACTTTCACATGATTCATCTTTTGTAAATTTAGATCCCAAGTAGACAAATTCTTTCACCTCTTCCAATTGTTCCCCATCTATCAAAATATTGCCACTCATCATAGATTCATCTCTATCAAAAAGTAAACTTTCGTTTTGTTTACATTCACTCATTCCTTTCCCTTTCAAAGCTTCATTAATAATATTTACCATTTCCTATAGCTCATTAGCGGATGATGCAAGTTAATACTTGATCATCAGGGTATAGTGAACATTTGATGACTTTGTTTAATGTGTTCATTCTTAACCCATACATATTTTCTTTTAAATCTGTCAAACAGTTAGCTGGAAACGACCAGAATACCCACTAAAACCCAGTTAAACCCGAGGAACCACGAATGTTGATTGAGGACAAAGATTCTGCTCTGGCACACTGGATTCGTTTGCCTTCACAAAATCATTGATTCAGAATGAAGGAAGGGCATATTGCAGTAACTTAGACAAATTGATAGTTACTGGCAAGGTAGAGGGTAAAAGACCACGCTGATTACCTAGCCATTGGTCAGACTTTCCAGCATGAAGAATTGGAAACCGAGATGAAAACCATTCAATTCAAGAGCAAAGTGAATTGATACAAATTCAAATTAAAAAATTCTTTATTCTAGTAGGCTTTTACAGAAGTTTTGAATCGTCAGATATAGTTTATTTTTCTTACACTAATTTAAAAGTTACGAGGATTCTTTCGCGCCCTCATCCGAAAAGAGCTCACAATAAACTGTGTCGAGAACTCTATTTACGAGTATATTAGAGCAATTCGTTTACTCCAACCATTCTTTATCGTCTAAGTAGTCTTTCAAATTATAGTAAGATTTTTCAATTAATATTCTTTGAACAAAGGCTTTCTATATGTCAATTACTAATTGAAGTCTTATTACCAGTGCTTTTAATTTGATTGGTGGTCTCGTCGAGTCCGACGTAACAATATACGAGGTGTGTACACAGTGTAGGCTCGATGTCGAATATTTCAAACTTTCCAACACCTTCCCAATATCCAGCCCACATTTGGACAAAGCACACTACTACTTTATCATGTGTTGGACCTATAAAAGTATAAAAATACTTGAGATCACACCACAGAAGTGAAAACTTCGTCAAGGCCAGGTACGACATTTATTTCTTGTTTTATGTTTATTAATTTGCAATATATATATGTCGGAGAATAAGAGAGAGAACGGAGAAGGAGAAGCATAAAGCACAGGGGCGTAGGGTTCTCCGCTGACATCAGAAGTTTTTATTAATTAGATCCATTATTTCATTTCTTATTCTGTAGGCGTTCGTGGGTAATGTTGGTGCAATTAAACACTTTGTTAATTAACTCGCTTTATAATGTTCAATCACTTAATGTTCCCGATATCAATTTAAACAAACTCATTATCACTAATAGCTAGGAACGCGACAGTTTCAATAGTCGACCACTCCGGCCGACCGCCGCTCGAGAACTGCCGAGTGACTCCCGCCGGACTGCCACCATTGACTCTGTCCAAGCCGATAGATGGCGTCAGCGTTCCACAGAAATCTGCCCTCCGACATATAAATATTATTGTGGCATAATATCAGTACTGTTATATTAAACAGTGATTTACAATAGCAGTGACGCTAAGACTCTCTCATTAATTTAATCGACGCCAGTTTTATACGAATGAGTGTTACATAACCGAGTGTGACGGCTGAGTCTCATTCAATGTCCATAAACACACGTGCAAACCGCGCCTTAAGAAATTTTCACTGCAAAATAGTAATTTGGAATCCAATACAAATATATTTGGTATTTTAATTATTATAATAAACAATCGGATGTGAAGCAAATCGGTGGAGGAAATACAAAATTTATCCCTCTTTTCACTTCAACCCCTATACTTATGGGTGAGATAAAGTACCCTATAACTTTCTCCAGTATTTCATTTATCTATATGTCAAAATTCATCAAAATCGATTCAGTGTTAAAGGTGTGAAAGTGTAACGAACGCAGCCGCATTTGCATATACTTTTTTGAAGATAAAATGGGCATAGTAAATTATCCTTAAAAGATAGATATATGCCATCTTAGACTTCTTTGTAGATCTGTAAAAGAGGGTTTATTTTACCATACATTATTTAGTTATATATGTAATGGATTAGGCAGCGCTTTCAATGAAAGCTCCCAAGCTGTTGTTTTTTCGACACTTGTTAAATTTTAACCAACGTACACAAGACCTATTACACTATTAATTGGAGAAAACTGCATAAAAATCTATTCAGTAGTTTTTAAGTTTATCGCGAACAAGAAGAGAGACGCGGTAAGAGAGTTTTTTTATTAATAAATACACAAATTTCAAAGGTTACGTTAAAAATTCATTTGTCTCATAAAATCACACTTAAGGAAACAGGTATTACTATGAAGATGATACGTAAACAACCAATTTACTAAATAAAACCCGGACAAGGAAAAATGATTCCACCGGCTCTGAATAGGTTTATTAATATTAAAGCCATAAATATATAATGTATTACAGATTTATAGTTTACTTGTGTGCTTTTTAAGGTCTATCAAATCAAAATATCTTTATTTAAGTAGGCATATTACAGCACTTTTGAATCGTCAAATTATATTTTTTCCTACAGTCTGATTCTAATATACGTCTGATGATGGTACTCAAGAACGGCTTAAAATCTAAAGTTACAAGGGTTCCTTCGCGCCCTGATCCCAGAAGAACCTACAACAAACTCAGTCGGGTATTTTTTTTGTTACAATATCATATTAGTTTAATATATTTCAATTCAAATTAGAGCAGTTCGTTCACTCACAGGCGTTTCTATCGTCTAAGTACTCTTGCAAATTATAATACGATTTTTCTATCAACATTCGTTTAACAAAGACTTTGAATTTATTAATTGACATCTTTAGAACGTCTTGTGGGAGTTTATTATAGAAACGTATACAGTTACCCCTAAATGAGTTGTTAATCTTATGCAGCCTACTAGAATTTATAACAAGTATGTTTTGGTTTCGTAAGTTATATGATGTACATTCACTCTTTTTATTAAAAGAGTCAATGTTTTTATGTACATGCAACAAGTTTTCTAATATATATACGCAGTGAACTGTCATTATGTTAACTGCCTTGAATTTGTTTCTTAGCGACTCTCTTGGACCCATATTGTAAATCGCACGAACGGCCCTTTTCTGCAGCACAAATATTGCATCTATATCAGCAGCATTACCCCAAAGTAGAATACCGTATGACATAATGCTGTGAAAATAGCTGAAATATACCAGTCTGGCAGTATCAACATCTGTCAGACGACGAATTCTTTTAACTGCGTAAGCCGCAGAGCTGAGCCTGTTCGATAGACCACTTATATGGGGCCCCCACTGTAATCTGTTATCTAACGTAATGCCTAAGAAAACGGTACTGTCTACAAGGTCTAGTTCCTCATTATTAAGTTTAACAATGGTTTGCATTTGTTTAACATTAGGCAGACTAAACTTAATACATTTTGTTTTATTTGCGTTGAGCAATAAATTATTAGCTTCAAACCATTGTACCACTTTTCTCTATACATATAAAGTGTTGGTTTGTAACATTAAAACGATACGTCTTGACAATGTTTAATGGGACTTTTACAGACTGATCATTTACATAGGCTTATTTAAATACAATTTATCACTAAACTTCTCTTAAAAGACTGGACCGATTTTATTGAAAGTTATGAAGTGGCTTCAGGTGGTTTAGATTGACAAGTCGATCCGATAAATAACGCATTTATCTATATCTCCACGGGATTAACTACGCGGGTGACACAGCCAGAAACAACTAGTATTGTATATTTAAATTAGAAGAGTGTATTTGTAAAATATCAGGAATTAGCGATGTGATTAAATAATTTTAAACAAGTTTTTTCGATCGAGGACGTACTCACATCGGATGCTGAGGTCCTGGGTTCGAACCCCAGTGAAGTAGGTTTTGGAAATTCTATTTGTGTGAGCCTGGACTCATGGCAGACTTAGGCCGTGACTCTTCCCTACCCTACCAATAAAGCGTGGCGCCAAGCAAAAGATTTACATTCTGCTAGAAATTACATTTTACCAGGTTTAGTTATTATTACTTACCATCTCGACTGCCTCATTGGTCTAGTGGTTAGCATGTTCGACTACAAAAATGAGGTCCTGGGTTCGAGTCCCGGGTCGGCCCAATTCAAAATGGATATTGAGTTTTCTATTAAGATTTTCTCAATATTTGCCCGAAGTTGGGAAGTTGGTGGTGTGATCCACCCCCTTGCCTCGGAGAACATGTTATGCCGTCGGTCCTCCGCCCGATCTCTCTCCGGTTGTGTCGGATTACCGTCACATCGGACTATGAAAGTGAAGTAATAGAGTGCACTTGTGTACTATGCCTGCCAATCCGCAGTGGAGCAGCGTGATGGGTCTATGCTCTAAAAACCCTCTCTCATATGAATGAGAAGGCCTGTGCCCAGTAGTGGGGCGTTAATGGGCTGCTACTTACCGTCAGGTGAAATTACAGTCTACCCCTAACCTGATAGCAATATAAAAATAAATGTGTGCGTCTCAAGACGCTCGACAGTAGTGATAACTTAAACCCTTTAATATGAGAAAACCTTAGGTTATTACTTAAATTTGATATACATTAATATCATAATGTAAGGGCAGGTTATATAATAATAACTTTTATTAATTATGTTTTAGGTTATATGCTCACTGCCAATGGTATATGTCTATCGCACACTGAACACTGAGTAGAGAGGGGTATGCGTAGTCCGAGATGCGGCTAGCGCTGTCAGCACTGGGTTAGAGCGAGAGAGCAGGAGCATGCCTACCGCTGTTGTATGCGTGAGAGAAAGAGAAGGCAGACAGACTGGCGCCGTAACACGCTACGTAGGGAAGATGTCTATCCTCCCATAAGAAGTTATCACTTCACAAATCATCGGTTACCCGAAAAGTATAGCAAGTAGATGACTTTTTATTAACTAAAACGATATACTTATAAATAGTAAGTACGTTTTATTTTTCAGCTGCTTTTGACATGTCCAAAGGACGTAATATCACGCCATCCGAATAATAAAAAGTAAAATGTTAAAGATAAGTAAAAAAACAATATACCACTCCAATTGTATTTATTATAGAGTAGAGACTGTTCAAATGTGCTTTATTTATTTAATCGGGTGGCAACATGACAAGTAGCAGCCCATTAATGTCTCAGTGGTGGGTGCAGGCTTCCTGACTCATACGACATGATTATTAGAGCATAGACCCACTATACTGCTCCACTGCAGGTTGGCAGTACACAAGTGCAGTCTGTTCCTTCATTCTCCGGACCAGACCGAAGAGAGATCAGGTGCAAGACCGATGGTTTAATGAGCACCGCACACACTCTAACCCAGGACCTCACGTCTGTGGCCGAGCATGCTAACCAGTAGACCAATGAGGCAGTTCATAAATAGTGTAGTTGAGCTAATTAGGCTAGGCTAATTTTTCAAATCAAATCAAATCATTCATTTATGATTGTTGGTTACATATGCAAAATTTTACAATTTAAAAAGCTATAACAATTAAATTCAATGTCAATAGTCTTTTTCATATGCTTATGTTAAAATTTTTGTTAGTTCCCAAACTCTTCTGCCATTGAAACATTCCTTAATTGTTCCATGTTATATACGCTTTACGTGCACCAGTGCTCTATACATTTTGTTGGAGTTTATGCTGAAGCAAGTCTGAGAGTCATTCAGAAAAAGTCAGTAGACGGCCTCGCTGGTCTAGTGTTTATCATTATGGCTACAGACATGAGGGCGTGGGTTTGATTTTATCAATATTTGCCTGAAGTTGTGTAGTTATCGGTGTGCTCAACCCCCGTGGCTCGGTGAGCACGATAAGCCATTCATTCTGCGCCTGATATCATTCTAGCCGTGTCGGATTGCCGTCACATCACTCTGTGAGAGTGAGGGAATAGAGAGTGATGGGTCTACGCTCTAATCCTCTTTCCTATGAGCGAGGAAGCCTGTGTCCAGCTGTGGGATACTAATGGGCTGCTACATACTCAAAAGTCAGTTTGGGATTGCCAGTTTTTAATTCAATCGTATGTTTAATGAAAAACAATACGCGCTAACAATGTATACGACGAGCGAAATGCAAGTTATCTAGTTCCTCGACTTATTAATGAACTACCCTACACTTTGGTAGAAAAAGTATCTAATAAAAATTCTAAAATGGGTATAAAAGAATTTTAGTTGCGCAATTTTCATTCAAATGTATAAAAATACTCATATTCGATTGAATGAATCAATATAATAGTTTTAGAAATCTGTATATAATAATAATAAATAAAATGTTAGCAAAAGGTCCTGGTTTTATTTCGTAGTAATGTAAATGTGTTTTCTAATTTGTCTAAGTTTGGATTGAGGAGAGGCTTCGGCCGTGGCTTTATCGTCCCAAGACGTGCCGCAAATATCAATTGCATCCTCTAATTACACCTTTCCACCGTTTAAGTTACTGCCTCATTGGTCTAGTGGTCAGCAGGTTCGACTACAGACATGAGGTCCTGGGTTCGAGTCCCGGGTCGGGTCAATTCAATAATCAATATTGAGTTTTCTATTAAGATTTTCTCAATATTTGCCCGAAGTTGGGAAGTTGGCGGTGTGATCCACTCCCGTGCCTCGGAGAGCACGTTAAGCCGTCGGTCCTGCGCCTGATCTCTCTCCGGTCGTGTCGGATTCTCGTAACATCGGAATATGAGAGTGAAGGAATAGAGAGTGCACTTGTGTACTATGCCTGCCAATCCGCAGTGGAGCAGCGTGGTGGGTCTATGCTCTAAAAACCCTCTCTCATAGGAGTGAGGAGGCCTGTGCCCAGCAGTCGGACGTTAAAGGGCTGCTACTTACTTACTTACTTTTTACCGTTTAAGTTTGTGTCATCACTGATGGCAGTTAAGATCAAAATCAAAGGCTTAATCTACAAACGTTAAAAAATCTCATCATGTCCGATCCGACATACCCATAAATTATAAACAAATTATTAAATTACACCGTCCGCGTCTAACGACGGCGGGTTTTTTGAATAAACACACAGACACACGTCTACACACAAGCAAATATATAATTACAAACGTTTATACCACGAAGAGTTATTGTGACTGAAAAATATAAATAGATTTCGAAAAAATTAATTAAATACCTGTTAGTTGTTGCGCGTGTGTTGTTAACTCTTTTGTTAAGAGTGTAGTTAAAATTAACCACCATTTTAACACCATTTTCTAATGGAAACACAATTCGCGATGACACACGCATTAGTTTTAAGATACATTTGCGAACTGGTTAGTGAACACGATGTTAGCAAATTTATGATAAACGTCTACGAGACGTTTTCAATTCATTGTTTAGCAGTAGTATTGTTTTTATTCGTAGTATTTTGATTCATTTAACATAGTTTTTTTGTTAATAACATGCTAAATTTGCGTTATGTGTCTCAAAAGTAATCTAACTTAACAGACGGTGTCTATAGTTCATTCAAATTGCATGTTGATATTTGAAAGTGATTTTGTTTATGTCTTTTTATAGTGTATTTTAGTTATGTGATTGTAGTGCTTTTTAAATTCCAAAAGAAATAGTAAAAAAAGTAAGTAGCAGCTGATTAACATCCCCCAGCTGGGCAGAGGCCTCCTCACTCCGAGGAGCGAGGGATTTTAGATCATAGACTCACCACGCTGCTCCACTGCGGGTTGGCAGGTATAGTACACAAGTGCACTCTTTATTCCTTCACTCTCATAGTCCGATGTGACGGGAATCCGACACGACCGGAGAGAGATCAGGCGCAGGACCGACGGCTTAACGTGCTCTCCGAGGCACGGGGGTGGATCACACCGCCAACTTCCCAACTTCGGGCAAATATTGAGAAAAACTTAATAGAAAACTCAATATGGATTTTTGAATTGGCCCGACCCGGGACTCGAACCCAGGACCTCATGTCTGCGCATGACCAACATGACCGGCATGACCAACGTTAACAGCAATATCGGTTTCATTTCATATGTGCAATTTCGGGTACTTTCATGTGTTTTTTATACACTAGTGATCCCATAATGGTGGAAATTCTAACATAATTAATTTAGATCAGTAAATATTAAACTTATTTCTTATATCGCCCTCTTTGAAAACACCCCTAAAACTTAAAAACCAAAATTTCATTACTATAATTATATCAGTAGGTTCTGATGTTTAAACTTACATTCTAAACTAAAAAATTTTTACCAGTGAGAGAAAACAAAACCCTACTTTATATTATTAATAACATATTTTAATAAAATTAAAAGGCACAATATTAATGTGCAATCAGTTTTCTTTTTTATAGTAATCTAATGAGATGGATGAATCTGATTATATTGAATAAGTTTATTGATATCAAGTCAGATATTACTCAAAAACAGTCCTTGAGATTTATCTTTTTAGTAAGCAGCTTTCTCACAGCGCTAAACCCACATTCACAGCAATATGACGATGGGAATGCTGTCAAAAATCGTTCAACGACATTCCATAATCCAGGGTACAAAGTAAATGAAATAACAAATTATACATTTCCCACCTACCACAGATCCACGCCCCCTATCTTTTCTGGGCCCCTTAACGCCCCCTTCTAGTTTTCAAAAACCAAGGAAACGTTATCGCCTACATTGAGAAAGACTGATATGGATTATAAGTTTGAAGATTATTAAGGTTCTATTGTTAAAGACTATACTAAAAAAATTGTTTCAATAAAATATTTATATAGAATGAGACCCTATTTCCCTGTCACAGCATCACGTGTATAGGGCTGCACCAATTTTGATAATTCTTTCATTGTTCAGTTTTGTTAAATTAATTCAGTAAAAATTAACAAATTAAATTAACAAGAACATCAAAAATTTTCAGAAATCTTAACCACCATAGTAAATTTTCTAATGTAACCTTTTTAGTTCTTGTGACAGTAAAAACTTTTTTAACGTAACCTTTATGGCGTTTGACGTATTTGTCAGCGACTGTCAAATACGCATATATTTGTATACGGTAGTGTGTGTAATATGCTTTTTTTATAAATTTAATCCATTTTTATGTAATGTTCGATAAAATACAGATTACTTTATATTTTATGTGTTATTTGTTCCTAGAAACGTCCAGAGGAGGTATGTACTTTTTGATTATTTATGTTTTATACATATTGTAGTGATTCGATGTTTATTAAAAGATCATTCATATTTGAGGAATAAATTTCGGTTAAGCGCGCCATCTAGGTTATACGGGTGTAGAGTGCCTGTATTGACAATTGTGATTTATTCATCAATAATTGCCCATAAAGGGACAATGAAAGCTAATTTAGCAAGATTAAAAGAAAATAACAAATTACTCTATTAAAATGTATTATGGTTCGATGTTCTAAAAAGAAATAATATATTGTAACACATTTTTGATTAATATTTCTCGGTTAAGCACGCCACCTAGGGTGTACGAGTGTAAAGTATTTGCAATGAAGATCATGATTGATACATAATAATCATCAATAGAAATATGATAGAAGTTGATTGAACGAAATTAAAAGCGAATAAATAATGTACGTTAATAAAACATTTGATTAAATGCGTTTACATACGTAGTTAAAAAAATAGCGTAAGTCAAAAATGTCTTTTGTGTCATGAATATAGTTTTTATATTATGACGGCCTCGCTGGCGCAGTGGAGCGAGTATTCGCTTTGCTAGCGGAGATCGAACCGATCCCCGGTAGGACGAATTTTGGAAATTGTATTTTCTAATTTGTCTGAGTCTGGACTGGTGGGAGGCTTCGGCCGTGGCTAGTTACCACCCTACCAGCAAAAACGTACCGCCAAACAAAGAGATTTGTGTTCCGGTACGATGCTGTGTAGAAACCGTAAGGGGTATATCGCCTCTTAACAGATTAGCGCGCTTCCATCTTAGACTGTATCATCACTTTCTATCAGGGGAGATCACAGTCAAGCGCTAAACCGTCAGCAATAAAAAAAAAGTTAGATAGACGCAAGTTATATTGTATAAGTTAGTTTAAATAAAAGTAGTGTTTCAGTAAGCTTTGTAGAAACATAATGACAGTTCACTGCGTATACATATTAGAAAACTTGTACGTACACAAAAACATTGACTCTTTTAATAAAAAGAGTGAATGTATATCATATAACTTACGAAACAAAAACAAACTTGTTGTAAATTCTAGTAGGCTGCATAAAATTAACAACTCATTTAAGGGTAACTGTATACGTTTCTATAATAAACTCCCACAAGACGTTTTAGAAATGTCAATTAATAAATTCAAAGTCTTTGTTAAAAGAAAGTTGATAGAAAAATCGTATTATAAGTTGCAAGAGTACTTAGACGATAGAAACGCGTGGGAGTGAACGAACTGCTCTAATTTGAATTGAAATATATTAAACTAACATGATATTGTAATGATGATGATAACAAAAAAAGCAGAATACCCGACTGAGTTTGTTGTGGGCTCTTCTCGGATCAGGGCGCGAAGGAACCATCGCAACTTTAGATTTTAAGTCGTTCTGGAGTATCATCATCAGACGTACATTAGAATTACAGTGTGGAAAAGAAAAGAAAAAACAAAAATTTGACGATTCAAAAGTGCTGTAATATGCCTACTTGAATAAAAATATTTTGATTTGATTTGATTTGAAGGATTTGAAATTAACTAAGTTAATGGAGTATCATTTTATAATGTACTACCACGTTTATAATTATACTAACAAATACAACCTGACATACTTAGTTTGTTCTTTGTAATCATAGTGATTGTTGAAGTGAAACTTCTTTAGGCGCATGAAGGTAATTTTTTTAGAAATGAAATGCGACAAACGTCACGAAGATGTGCAGCGTTTTTTATGTTAACCATTTGAAGGTTAGGCAGTTTTAATATTTACAAATAACATGTGGCATTTTTATATACAATTTCAGATTTCAATAAATTATTTGTATTCATTTTCGACACTTAATATTTTAATGACAATTAAATTCCTAACATATCTTCTTTATACCCTTCCTCCAAGTCTCGAAAATCTAGTTTTAGATTTGTATACACAAGTCTTAAAAATTAGTTTGCCAAAGAAGTTTCACTTCTGATATGTGCACTTTGTATGCACGCAGTTTTAATGTTTTTTGATTTAAAAACCAGTTATCTGGTTCTTTATATTTTATCTGAAATTTTGTTGTAGAGAACTCATTTTTCAAACCGATCCCCGGAAACGGATAATTTTCTCGAATTAAATAAATAAAAAGAAATATTTTATTTTCTGGGCGTATATAATAAATAACTTCAGCCAGAGGTGTTCCATAAATTAGTACTAAAAATTCATCAATATTTTATCTTTGATGGTTTAAAGGGGTCACAACCTTCATGGGCAGGAATGGGCTTCTTTTGCGAAACTGTAATCTCGCTAAAGGAGGCTTACGAGAGAGAGAGAGGGGTATTGCAGTAAATGTAGTAAAAAACTCTTTCTCATCGTCGAAGGAGGTGGAATATATGCGCTCTACTTTCCGCTACAGTGAATCCTCAGTCGGACTCATCTGGGACACCAGAGACGAATTTGAAAGTTGAACTTGAAACAGTTTCGCTGGGTTTTAGTAGTAAAGTAAATGCGGCAGAAATAATAGCGTTGAGAAGTATGAGTGAATTGAAACTGAATAACAAAGTAAGAAATAACATGATAAGAGAACGTTGTGGTATAAAAGAAGATGTAGTGATTAAAATTGAGAAAGGTAAGCTTAGAATAGAGGGTTTGGGCATGTAGAGATAATGAAGGGTGGGAGACTGACAAAAAGGATTTATGAGTTAAGAGTGAATGGGAAAGGTGGAAGGGGAAGACCATGGCGGATGTTCTTGAACGAAATCGAGGACATTTGAAATAAGGGCCAGGTCAAGAGTACTCTAAACCGACGAACTTATATGAAAGGTGTAATGAGAATGAAAGAAGTGAAGGAGATAAGCAGGGGTCGTGGCAAGTGGAAGGACGTGGTCTCTACCTACCCCTATGGGTATGAGGCGTGATGCATTGTTTGTATGTAATGTTCCAAAAATTCAAGTTTACAAACTTGCGAATAAAATTAAATACTTTTATAAATGCTTCATTGTAATGTCGAGTTGAATTTATTACATCAATTATAATCATAAATACTACATCAGTGATAAATACGATGTTTCGTGACACTCGATATACCGACCGACCTCTCTCTGCCCACCGTCGTGAGAGCGATGGTGGAGCCGAGGGAGTGTTGGAATGTGGTGGCTTCCTTTAGCGACGAGGTGTTTAGGCGCCCAGGGTGATGACGCGCGGCTCACGACCGCCGTCTCCCCCCTTAGAACTAGCTTCTGGGACGGCAGACCGTGGGGGCCGTCGTGCCGCAAAGGGAGGCCCATAGGTTGTCGAGCGGCTCGCCTCCGCGCTGCCTCATAAGTAGCTCGATCCTTAGGATCAAGGTAGGTGCCCCTCAAGGGGAGTCATGGCGGCGTGCTTAGTTTTATTCTAGGGCAAACCTGTCACGTCGCCGCTTGTGACAGTGCGTAGGACGGTGGGTAGTTTTTAGCCGGTAGGAATCCGGCATAACCGGTGACGTACCCACGGCGTCCCGGTATCCTATGATGAAGTTTTTTCCCGTCTCGACAAAAAAAAAGGATTCTTCATTAGGAAGGAACTTCATTAAAACCATTAAAAAACATCTTTACATTTAGATATATTCCACTTTTATTTTATTTCGATAAGACATCTTAATTGTTATTAGATTAATTATTTTACGTGACTAATTTTGTAATACGCCATAGAAACAAATTTCACTACATGTCCTAAAACAAGGAGAGCCTGTTTCGATTAAATTGCGATCTGTAGTTCCTATTGGCTTTTTGTTGTCACCATATATATCTTTATTGTTAAAAGTTATTTTTGGCGGTTTATTCTTATTTTCAGTCTTGATTCTCTCCATTTCATTGAGTACTTTAGTTTCTTCCAGTGCTAAGCTGATTGCTTCGTTTGCTGTTCTCAAAAGAGGGTAGTTTCCGAACTTTGGCTTTGGTAATTGTAGACTAGGTTGTCCATTGGCGATAACGTAGAAATCGTTGTGGCTTTCAACTGAAATGAAATGTATAATCATTTCCTTATTAAAATTATATAAGTATTGTATAAAACGTTAAATGATATTATATTTTTTAACGCTTTTTATGTTTTCTTATAAAGATATATTAAGAGATGCTTTGGAATATTTAAGTGGTATACTCCTATATCTTTAACTAGATGTCCCTGTTGGTATCTGTGTAGTTCCAGATCTCGTTTAAATATGAGATAATCAGTTTTCAGATTAAATAGCCAAACAAAATCACAGTTGAATCATTTTGAACAAACCCAACTTCATCAGCATTGGTCTAGTCATTAATGAGTTTGGTCATGTATTTTGGTACAGAAGAGTTATGCAAAAATTGATTTATATAAAGTTTTATATCGTTCATACCTTGTTACATAGACGAATAGTATTTCCCATTCCTGTAGAAACTGTTATTGTTATTGTTGCGTTATTTATAAGAACAGTCACATCGAAATAAATATAGCAAATAGTCAAACTAACAATTAATAAATATTTCATTAGATTTTTTTGGTGGTAAATTTTTCCTGCCTAAACCTTCTTAAATTATAGTTATTTAGTTTATTAAGGAGTTGCTATTGAAAATTGTTTTATTGTGCACGTCGTTTTGTAAATTCTTGTAAACTCTTAACTACTAATGCGTGATAAACAGAATAAAATAAACCCACCTTCCATCAAGTTATATAATGCTTCTTTAAGAAGTGGCGAATCTGCAATCTTATTAAATCTCTCAACAAAGTCTATATATGTGTCTGGAATCTCCTCACAGGAACCTCTGAAGTCATCAGTGGCTATACTCCATGCTGTGACACCTCCAAAGCCTTTGTCCATGGCGAACCTAAGTAATTAAGATTAGCTGAATAGATCAGAATAAAAAAAGACTAAAACTTTAGAAAATCTACTAGCCCATTGAGTTTGTTGGTCCTTCTTCTCTAAACAGGGCGCGAAGGAACCCTCATAACTTAAGATTTTAAGTCATTCTTTAATATTAGCAGCAACAATCGTACATCGGAAATAAAATGAGACAATTAAGATATTCGATGGTCCAAAACTGTTATAAATAAGGACTAAGCTATTTGAATAAGGACTGTTCCGTTTGATTGCTTTTGACAACATGTCTTCACACTATTTCGAAGTGAAACTTCTTTAAGTGCATGAGTGTAAAATTTTGCGGATGAAACGCGCGTCACGTAAATATGCAGCGTAGCTAATATTATTATTTAAAAAAAAACATAAGGCATTTTAATTTGCCACTTGTCATTGTCATATAAATTATCTATTCTAAATTTTAAATTTAAAAAACAAAATTTAATTAATAATTTGTAATATTGACAAAAAACACGTGAAATTTTTATTTACAATTCGTCATTTGAGTTTTCAATAAATTATTTGAATTAATTTTCGACACTTAATATTTGAATGACAATTCCTTTTTCCCTCTAAGTCTCCGAAATCTAAAGTTTTAGATTTTTATAAATATAAACGAGACTTAAATAAAGTAAGTAAGTAGCAGCCCTTTATCGTCCCACTGCTGGGCACAGGCCTCCTCACTCTCTATTCCTTCACTCTCATAGTCCGATGTGACGGGAATCCGAAACGTCCGGAGAGAGATCAGGCGCAGGACCGACGGCTTAACGTGCTCTCCGAGGGGTGGATCACACCGCCAGCTTCCTAACTTCGGGCAAATATTGAGAAAATCTTAACAGAAAACTCAGTATTGATTTTTGAATTGGCCCGACCCGGGACTCGAACCCAGGACCTCATGTCTGTGGCGGAACATGCTAACCACTAGACCAATGAGACTTAAATATACGTATTTAATGTTTTTTTCTTGACAGTGGTATAAAACACTTTTATGACAAAATATGGTGGTGCAATATTAGATTGAGGATCTGTTTAACACTGTACTCCATATTTTCCTCTTTGCCCTCTTTAAAAAGAAGGGAACTGTTTTTTAAAGTTTTATTTCGTAGGCCTAGCTTCGAATTTCTTAACTGTATAGAATTAACTGACTATGCTGGACTAATTGTACATTTTGTCAATATTTTTCTTTTTCAATAGATACGATGATACATTAGATATATAATTAATCTAATAAATAAGTGTACAGGATTAAATAACACGATCCGTTCCGAGAATTTCTGTGTCTGAATGACCACTCATTGGCTTTGGCTAGATTCATTTTGTTAAGGGCTGTGCCTTAGACTCTTTTACATTAGAATTAGCTAAATATATAGTTAGATATATGTTAGTTTTACTATGTTGTTTCGGAGGAACTTCAGTTTTATTAACTTACTTGACTTTTATGGCAATAGAGCGGGGGTTATCGTAGGTAATGAAGCGGGTATCATCTCGTACGTAGGGTGTTGCCGTGTGATTGTGCCATTGGTGAATCCACTCTGAAGACTTATTGGTGAATTCCCGACAAATCTGGAGATTTTCTAGTGTTAGTGTTAGATTGATTACGTAACATTTATGAAACATTATTTGGTATATGTCTAAATTGAAAATTAAGCTTTCACGAACGTGAGATTGGAGGAAATGACATGTCGCGCCACTGCTTGTAGTCGAATATTTATTTATCAGATTTATACACAGTTGCTATAAAGATTTATTATAATATTATCACATAATCCTGTCAAAATTGGCCTAGTTGTTATGAAGAGAAGTCTGACTAAGAGACGTAACAACTGACAACATTTTAAAAACGTAAACGTGTGATATTCTCTCCATTAAAGTGGATAGTTATTAAAATATTTTTGCAACCAGTCTTGCTATTCAGATATAAATGATTACTCTTTATTACTCTAACCTACAACCAAGTAATATTAAACTCAAGGGCGCTAATATACTCTTAAAAGCTTTCTCTTAGAAATCTTGAACAGAAGCCTCTCTTTTACTCTTAAGCTTACCTCGTTATAACCCATAAATCCATCCTCTGTTGAAAATGGACCAGGAAATCCAATGAAGTTAGTCAGAGTTTTCTTAAAAACAATTTCTCTCACGTTGGGTAATTTTAATATAAATGTGCGTCCGTACATTGGTAGCCCAAGAATCAATTTGTTGGCATTTAGTCCACGTGATAGTAGATAGTTCACTGTATATTCCTAAAAAAAGATGGCATTGACCTATATATTACAATATATTTTCGAAAATACCTTTCTTAAAATAAAAAGAAATTGTCGTCTAATTTACTTCCATTTATCAAAATCCTGGAAAAATTTTAAATATCTCATTAAGAGCACAGAGCTTAGATCTGCCAAGAAAACTTTCTTCTGCTATTATATCCAATTTATGTTTGTTTTCTTGTTAAAGAGTATCTTTTTGTCCTTCACCAAGGTTAAGTTTTTATTAAAATTCGTTAAAAATTAGATACACAGTCACTTTCGCAAATTCTTAATTACTTACAACACTGAGCATATCTTGGTCATTATATCCTCGCAAGGGTGCATTGGCACCAGTCACATAGTCCCATGATCCGTGGTAGTCGTATGTCATCAAATGCATATAGTCCAGGTAAAAATTCAGCTTCTCCAAATCATATACAGTGTTCATGTCATCGTTACCACCTCTTATTGTTGCTGTCAGAAGCCAATGATGTGGTTCAAAAGCCTCTGTTAATTCCTGTTGAAATTTCACGACTTTGTAGACAAGAAATTGATTATAAACTCCCAAATTAGAAATAACAAATGTGAAATTATCAAACTCAAACCAATATAATTACAACACTAAAATTGAGTTTTCCAAGGTTGTAAGCTTCCTGTATAATTAGAATTTAAATAACTTTTCGAACCTGAGCTAAAATATTGGATATAGAAGCTAAAAATAGTATATTTTGAGCTTCAATAGATAATTTATTCAACAAGTAAATAACCTTGACTAGCGTTGCAAGATTTTCTCTGTCTTCAGGTTTGCCTCCTCTTTTCGTTGGATAATCCCATGATATATCAAAACCGTCGAACTTGTGTAACCTAAATTAGAAAAATATAATTATGCTTTAATCCTACACGTCTTGAGATATATACTTTTTATGTGTTTACGCATGTCTACCGGACTGAGTGAGAAATTGAAATTTGATGGAAAGTATCAAAGCCCACATGTAAGTCTGCAGATACAGGTTTATAGTTTAGGATTCTCTCATCTCTTAAATTAATTGTGTGGGGTATCGAACCTGGGATTTCTTTTGGCTTTATTGGCAAAATTTAACGAAGATTGTTCATGTCTTATTTCATTTCCCTCGAGACTCTCATCTTTGATATAATATTATTATCAAGGAACCTGCCTATAATATTACTGTCAGTTAGGTATTTGAGGCAAAGATTAAAAGGATACTCACTGCATAAAATTTACCACACTTTTAATAAACCTATCTCTCAGGGTTGCATCAGCAGCCATTTTTGAATACGTCTCCGAGCCTTCGTTCCATCCTCCTATTGCAACGGAAACTTTAAGGTGCGGATTGTTTTCTTTTAAAGCTACAATTAATTTGAATCCTGCTCTGCCATTATTTTCTTCTAAATCTTGCCAAGGGTCTGAAAATTGTTGAAATTCAAATTAACTTTGAACTCCCTTGTTTTAAAATCTATTAGAGAGTACATTTTCTTTTCTAGAAATGTTTACATGATGGAATTTCTATTTCCTCCTCTTTTATTCTGTATAACAAGGAATCTATTGGCGTGTTATCATTACTTCATATTTTTATGTGTTCAAATATTAACTGCGATTTTACGTAATTGCTAAGTTTATTATGCGAGTATATTATTTAGAAAGGTGTTTACCAATATTTTTAATTTTATAAGTGTTTTCGTCGAGTCCAACAAAACAGTAGATGATATGCGTGCAAAGGGAAGGCTCGATGTCAAAGATATCGAACTTTCCAGCGCCTTCTCTGTAGGCTGCCCATCTATGAAGATAGCAAACGACTACCTTATCGTGAGTTGGACCTACAAAAATTTCAAATGCAATAAATAAGTAATACAGATATTTTAAAAAATCAAGTATAGTTTCTCATGCAATTATTGAAATTTTGATAAAATCATTGAGTTTGTAGGTGAATTCAAACTTTTCAAATACGTAACAATGCTTCTGATGAAAAATGTAAAATATTATTCGTAGTGGAGTGTAGGTTTGAGGTAGATTATAATAGAGTTTATGGGGATTTAGCAGCACACCTCATTCCTATAGGAGTAGGCAGAGACTTCCACTTGCCACGATCCTTGTTTATCTCCTTCACTTCTTTCATTCTCATTAAAACTTTCATATAAGTTCGTCGGTTTAGAGTACTCTTGACCTGGCCCTTATTGTCCTGGATTAGGTCCAGGGACGTTAGTGTTGGTCTTTCCCTTCCAACATTCCCATTCACTCTTGACTCGTAAATTCTCTCTCCGTGCCCAAATCATCTAAGTATTCTTTTCCCAATTTAAGTCACTACATCTTCTTTTATACCACAACGTTCTCTTATCACACTATTTCTTAATTTGTTCCTCTGTGTTAATCCACTCATACTTCTCAACGCTCTCATCTCTACCGTATTTATTTTACTTTTATGATTCTTTTGCCATACCCAACTTTCACTACCATACATAAGTGTTGGCTCACTCCTCCATGCCCAGCCAGTATGGACCTTAGAGACACCATCTGGCTATTCATAAAGAATAATTAAATCGTTAATATCTATAGTTACTATTTGTTAAGATTTTGAAACAATAGCGCATACGACAGCAAAAGGGATCCATACGTAGAAAGGTTAGATATATGCACTGTTATTTAAGGACCGCTTGGCCGGGAGAAACAAAGCACGACCGTCATTAAACCCGACGGACCTTCAGGTATGCACAACGGGAAACAAGACATGTGCACTGGCCTGAAATCCGAAAGCGTGGGATTGGAATGTGGAAAGTTGAAGACGTCGGGGTGGGAGTGCTCCCGCGGCGGTATATAATGTCCAAAATTTGGATATGAAACCCGTGCAAAGTGTGAAGTGTGATGTAGTATATGTGACAACATCACCAAGTGAAGAAAACCCACTTGATGAGACTAACACTATCGAAGTTATTTAAGACTTCGTCGAGGAATCCCTCCGAGATCGCAGGGATAACTTTGAGAACTTCGTCGAGGAGTTCGCAGTCATTATCGAGGCGCATCATCTTGATATATGACGAAGAATATATCAACACACTCCCGCCAGCACTGTGGAGATAGCGGCCGGCCAAAACGAAAGACGAAGACTACCAAATTAAGAGGTCAGCTGCGAATAGTGGCTCCCCGACGTGCAGCCCTCGAAAAGAAGCGAACCGGACGACAGAAGCTGTGCGAAACCGAAGTCTGAAGACAATCAATTGCATTTTGCTGATATTACCTCAATCCGAAGAGTGGGGCATACATCGTAAAAGGCTGGTGTCCTTCGAGAACATAGGACAGAAGTTGGTCTATAATATACCAGTCCGAAGAGTGGTATATATAGCGCCAATATATAGTCTAATTGGCAAATAAATATTGACGAATGGGCGACAATTTTTGTTTATTTAACCCCACTATCAATTTATTTATTAGAGATAAATTGTACAAAAACAATGTGTTAGCTATTTTAGTCTACTACGTCTTTTCATTTGATAACATAAATTGGTTGCGGTAACAATTTTCCTGCTTCATTTTATGATTCATTCTATGTTTATATATAACTAACTTATAATGTTTGTTATATTACATTTAACAAATATTTGCATTTCAATAATAACTAATATTATTCAGAACTCTTATTAGTTGATTTTTGGAACCCACGTATGGTGTGTGTTACAGTTTGTTTAGTGTTATGTCTTTGTTTAATTCAAAAGTTCTCTCTTTTGAATTAAACAAAGACATAACACATAAAATATTTTTCAAACGACTAATAATAATTAAAATTCAATAATATACATATGACATAAATGTGTGGGTAATTTTAAGACGAAATGAGCATTTTTAGGTAATTTCCGAAAAAAATCGCTAAATTAAGCCGAGAATTTTATTTCATGCAAAATAACTATTAGTTTTTATATTTTTTGGACAGAATAATCAAATAGACCTTTACTAGAAACGATTTAAGATATAGATTATTAATTGTGACAAATTAGCACAGTACTTAATGGATATTTTAAGAGAATAATCGCTGTTCAACATGAAGATGATCTCCAAGCTGGCTTCTGAACAATTTTCTCTCTCTCTTTTAAAATTGCAAATTATTAGCTATATTTCGACGATAGATTTGTGGTAACTTACTTGAGAGAATATCGAAATAAATAACGAAGAACCGGATTGGTTGCATATACTTTAAGCGGTGAATGACACATCTGATCTTGAAAAAAACCACACACGTGACTCAAGATATTCATAAACGGCTTCAAATTACGTCGACGTCAATAAAAAACACACAAAATATGAACTTTACATACCTGTTAAGTCTTTTGTTAGTACAGTTACTTGGCAGACCGTGAAAATTAAAACGTACACTAGTATTTTAAGCATTATTTCTAGGGAAACTGATAGCTGGTTGAGGAACACGTATCGTTTGTGAAACACATTCATGCACTGGGTAAATAAACAAGATGTAAGTAAATTTAAACGTTGCAAAGCGATGTCGCGTAATCACGAATTAATTATTTACCGTTAGTTTATTGAGAATATTCTTAATCGAAATCCATTATCATTTACATCGGAATTTGTATTATTATAAAAAAAAAACAAAAGTAATGAGATAGATGCAGTATATGCCTTTTATTTTTGTAATTATTAAAGAAACCTTTGTAACCTTCAATAGTAATAATAGTAACCTTTTAGTATCTTCAATAGTAACCTTCTATTCTCAGATTCGTTTGATTACGTAGTCCACTTAGTGATGGAGTCTGCTGATATTACATCTTCCTGAGACATTCTTTTGTAACCTTCAATAGTAACTATAGTAACCTTTTAGTATCTTTGATAGTAACCATCCATACTCTAATTCGTTTCATTTCGCAGTCCACTTATTGGTGGAGACTGATGATAATACATCACCTGTATCTTCAGATCCCAATGTTTATCGTTTCTTGGATGTTCTATTGAAACCTTCAATAGTAACAACAGTAACCTTTTAGTATCTTCAACAATAACTATCCATCACCGGATTCGTTTAATTTCGCAGTCCACTTAATTTTGGAGTCTGTTGATAGTACATCTTCTTGCACCTTCGGATCCCAATGTTTATCGTTTCTTAGATGTTCTATTGTAACCTTTTAGTATCTTCAATAGTGACCTTCTATTCTCGGAGTCGTTTGATTTCGCAGTCCACTTAGTGATGGAGTCTGCTGAAGCTACATCTTCCTGTATCTTTGGATCCCTTTGTTTATCGTTTCTTTGATGTTGTAGTTTAACCTTCAATAGTAACAATAGTAACCTTTTAGTATCTTCAATAGTAATCTTCAATTACCGAATTTGTTTGATTTCGCAGTCCACTTAGTGGTCGAGTCTTCGGTTAGTGCATCTTCCTGCACCTTGGGATCACTATGTTTAAAGTCGATAAGTATCTTTAATTTGTCATTTTAAATAATGAGGATAAAATTAGAAATGCTTAAAATGCTTTTCGTGCCTGTACTATATGATAAATAATTCGTAGATAACTAAACCTGAAGTGAAACAAATCAAATAATAAAATAAATTATATATACAAATACCAGAAAATCACAATTTCAATTGAAATTGAACAAGATGGCGCATTTAACTACTGTGTACTAATAGTAAACCGTGGGATTCTATACAAATGTAACATTATCTTTTTATAGTAATAGCATACTAAATTTGTATAATGACTAGTGAGTTCAAGGATGTAGCCGGTTCAATTTTAACTTCGTGTGCGTAAGCGGAAGGATCCGTTATCTGATACGTGACTGTAACTGTTATTTATGCAAATATATTTTTTATTGCTGACAGGTTTGCGCTTGAGTATCATGATGGTATGTGATGATACAGTCTTAGTTGGAAGCGCGCTAATCCAGTAAGAGACAATGTACCTCTTATGGTTTCTACACAACATCGTTGGCTGTACGGCTTTTGCTGGTAGGCTGGTAACAAGCAACGGCCAAAACCACCCACCAGTCCAGTTTCAGACAAATTAGAAAATGCAATTTTCTAAAGTTCTTCCAGTAATGTAAAAAGGTAGCAATAGAATCTATACTAATAATATAATAGCGAAATATTGAAATTGAACGCCCTAATCTCAGGAACTAAAGGTCTGATTTGATAGATTATTTCAGTCTTAGATAGCTCATTTATCAAGAAAGGCTTTAAGCTATATATCATCACGCTAAAACATATAAGAGTTGTGTACCGATGAAGAATGGTTCAAAATCGGGGTGATTTTATACTTTTGAAAGCTTCCGCTACATACAGACGGTTAGTGTCGCAAAAATCATGTATGACAGAATTGTTCCTCATTAAAAGATGTGTAATTGTGTAAGTTTTTATAGTAAACACCCACAAGACGTTCTAGAGATGTCAATTAATAATCTTTGTTAAAAGAAAATTGATAGAGAAATCATATTATAAGGTGCAAGATTACTTAAGACGATTGAAACGCGTGGGAGTGAACGAATTGCTCTAATTTAGATTGAAATATGTTAAACTAATATGATACTGTAATACGTGTGTCGAGTGGCAAGGAGAGAACCGACGGAGGAATGTCACGAGTGTGGCGCGGTGGAGGACACTGCTGAACACACGCTCGCTGCGTGTCTGGGATGATCAATGAGCAGCACTCGTGGCAGTAGTCGGAAACGATCTTTCTCTAACCGCTGTGGTTAACGCCATGGTAGGTAGGGAAGTCTGTTGGGAGGCGATGGTCTCCTGTGAAAACGTGATGTCGCAGAAGGATGCGGCGGAACGTCTTAGAGAGGTGGATGGAGACGCTTCCGCCATGCGTAGGAGGAGGCCGGGGCTAAGACGGGCGGCCCATGATCGACGTCTACCCCCTTAGGGTTAGCGTGTGGCAACAGGAAGCCTGTTGCCCGAAAGCGAGGGAAGACAGGTGACATGTCGAGTGCTCCGGGCATGCCATCCGAGCGGAGGAGTTTTATCGGGGGGAGCCTTGTAAGGCACATCGTAGGCCAGCGAATGTAGGGAGGAGCACCGTCAGGTTTTAGCCGGTAAAAGTCCAGCATAACTTGCAACGCCTCCCCATGGTGTTGCAGGTATCCACGAGGATTTCCTGACGTTAAAAAATTGATAATGTAATGATGATGATAAAAATCAAATACCCGACTGAGTTTGTTGTGGGCCCTTATCAAGAAAGGGCACGAAGGAACCCTTGTAACTTTACATTTTAATTAGTTTTTTAATACCATGATCATGAATTAAAGTGCTGTAGTGGGCTTACTTGAATAAAGGTATTTTGAGATTGAGTTTAATAACCACAGAGGTTTGCCCTTAGTTTTAAGCTTACATCTAACTATAATTATAAATATATTGTGTACAAATTCTATTATTATTCAATACTCATATGGGGTTGCACTCAATCGAATATGAGTAGTAAGTAGCAGCCCATTAACATCCCACTGCTGGGCACAGGCTTCCTCACTCTGAAGAGCGAGGGTTTTGAGCATAGACCCACCACGCTGCTCCACTGCGGATTGGCAGGCCAAGTACACTAGTGCACTCTCTATTCCCTCACTCTCATTGGAGAGAGAACAGGCGCAGGGCCGACGGCTTAACGTGCTCTCCGAGGCACTGGGGTAGATCACACCGCCGACTTCTCAACTTCAAATATTGAGAAATTCTTAATAGAAAACTCAATATTGATTTTGAATTGGCCCGACCCGGGACTCGAACCCAAGACCTTATGTCTGTAGTAGAACATGCTAACCACTTGACCAATGAGGCAGTTTATGAGTATTCTTACATATTAAAATGTAAAGTTCGCAAGTAAATTTTTGCTTGACATTTTTTCTACCAAAATGTAGGGTAGTTCATTAAAAAGGCGAGGGACTAGATATACATTGTTAGCGCGTATTGTTTGCAACCGGTTTTGCGTTTTCGCTCGTGTCTGTAGAGGTGTGTTATTTTAGTCTGATACTGGTAATATTTCACAATGTTTAAATAGACCTAGCTCATAATCGCCATACTCTCTTTTAACTTTAGAAGATACAATTGACTCATGCGGATGCAAATCCAAAACCGATTACGGTGTCTTATTAAAAATACGTATGCTCAATCAAATGAACCTTGTTGACTCTAAAATATGGCAATACAAGTTTGTTTTTATTTCTTGTATTACAAATTCCGTTGTTTTTGCTGTAAGTGAATATTGTTACAAATATATAAAATGTTATTCAATGTATATTACGATGGTACTGCTGTACCTATGAATTGTTAGCCTTAATGCTGACGCATATGCTAATCATGCATTACTCCAACCCCACACCTTAATCCACTTTTTCCAGATCAATTCAGGTCGCAACTAATACACGTTTATGGAATTATATAATTTACTTATTATTTGACAGTAATTACACTAATCTATTTATAAGTAAATAAACCTACTTTGTAATCATTTTTTTAAGATTTCCTATTTATAACACTCGTACGTAAGCAATAAAGAAAAAGTTATTGAAAAAAGATAACAAAAAAATCTTAACAAAATTCTCAGTTTTCAATCGAAAGTAATTGGAGTGTTTTGGGTTAAAAACAAAAATTGTTTACATATTTAATCTTTATTGATATAAAATATCACAATAGAGTATTTTCGATTTATATATTTACATAATTACATCACCCCTAACCAAGATGACAATCTAAGTACGATAACGTTACGTCGAACGACTAGAACGCTACAATTTGTTCGTGTGACATATCGATATGATACGTCATTCCAATATATTTTTAAGCGTACTACTGGCGTTAGCGTATTTAGAATGTCATCTTGTCTACAGGCCCTCGTAATATTTTTACTACTCAAATATATATAATAAATATAAAACTAATAACAGGTTCATTTTAGTCGTTAATGTACAAATATGTATCTGGAAACTAAAGTTGACAAATAAGTAGTCAAATATATAAAATAATGTGCCGAAAAATATGTATAAATGCAAATTTATCGAGTCTTATATCATTGAATAAGGAAAAGATGCAGATAATTAGATTTGAATGAAACTTTTCTTCTACTAATAAATATATGGAGTTATAACCAGAAATAAAAGATAATAAATCAAATAATTTGAAATCCTTGTATAAAGAGAAATGTTTATTATATTCTATTTATGTTTCAATAATTAATAGTAAATGTCCCAAAGGAAGGTAGCCTTTATTATTAAGGCTTGTTTCTTTTATATAACACTCCTATTTTAGTCTATAAACTATACATCTTTTAATTCACATTTTATTTACAAAAAAAAGGTAAACTGTCCTATATATTATTTAACCTTGAAAAGATATTTTATTACACATGTCATGGAAATTCTCATTAGTATTATAGTCAAAGGAAATGTCAATAATTTCAAGACCTTATATGTTCTCAGCAGTTTCCACCTCGTAGTTCCCGATCGTTCTTAGGGCACGTCTACATTTGAATGGTTTTACTAAGCTGCAAGTCAATCAAGTCAATAGTTTTTTTGGAATCATGCTTTGATGTCAATAGTCAATCGACGATACTTTTTGTAGTCGTGCTATGATGTAAATAGTTTATTTTGGATTCATGCTATGGTTTCAATAGACAATTGAGTCAATAGTTTTTTGAAATCATTCTATGATGTCTATAGTCAATGGAGTTAATGTTTTTTTTGAATCATGCTATGATGTCAATAGTCGATTGAGTTAATGGTTGTTTTGGAATCATTTTATGATGTCAATAATCAATCGTGTAAATAGTTTTTTTTGGATTCATGTTATGGTGTCAGTAGTCAATCGAGTCAATAGTTTTTTGAAATCATTCTATGATGTCTATAGTCGATGGAGTTAATGTTTTTTTTGAATCATGCTATGATGTCAATAGTCGATCGAATCAATAGTTTTATGAAATCATGCTATGATGTCAATAGTCGATTGAGTTAATGGTTGTTTTGGAATCATTTTATGATGTTAATAATCAATCGTGTAAATAGTTTTTTTTGGATTCATGTTATGGTGTCAGTAGTCAATCGAGTCAATAGTTTTTTGAAATCATTTTATGATGTCTATAGTCGATGGAGTTAATGTTTTTTTTGAATCATGCTATGATGTCAATAGTCGATCGAATTAATAGTTTTATGAAATCATGCTATGATGTCAATAGTCGATTGAGTTAATGGTTGTTTTGGAATTATTTTATGATGTCAATAGTCAATCGTGTTAATAGTTTTTTTTGGATTCATGCTATGGTGTCAGTAGTCGATCGAGTCAATAGATTTTGAAATCATGCTATGATGTCAATAGTCGATTGAGTTAATGGTTGTTTTGGAATCATTTTATGACGTCAATGGTCAATCGTGTTAATAGATTTTTTTGGATTCATGCTATGGTGTCAGTAGTCAATTGAGTCAATAGATTTTTAAAATCATCCTATGATATCATTAGTCCATGGAGTTTATGTTTTTTTTAATCATCTTGTGGTGTCAATAGTCGATTGAGTTAATGGTTGTTTTGGAATCATTTTATGATGTCAATAGTCAATCGTGTAAATAGTTTTTTTCGAATAGTAATTGTGCCATGATGCCTACAGTCAAACGATTCAATAATTTTTTTGAAAAGTGCTATGACGTAAGTAGTTTTTCTTTGGAATTATCCTATGATGTGAATAGTCAATGGAATCAATAGTTATTTTTGGAATCGTGCTATGATGTAAATAGCTTTTTTTTTAAATCATGCTATATCATCAATAGTCAATCGACTCAAGTGTTTTATGAAATGATTTTATGATGACAACAGTCGATCGACTTAATGATTTTTTTTTTTAGATCACGCTATCATGTTAATAGTCAATGAAATCAATAGTTTTTTTGGAATAGTTCTTTGATGTCAATAGTCATTCAATCAATTATGCCCTGTTCTAAGAAACTCTAGATTTTGGCACGAGTAAACCTATATATTTCAGGAGTAATTCTGGCGAAAGTGTAGCCTATCAATCTACAATGGAGCAGCGTGATAGGTTTAAGCTCCAAACCAACTCTCTCACGAGACAAAGTATTATATTAACATTGTAACGTGCTAACCTGATTAGAGGTATCTCTTTACGGTTTCTATACGCCTTGTATTGCACTGATATCCTCGTAAATTGCGTAGAGCTTTACAAAAAAAATCCAATAATAGAATTGTTAGAACAAATAAAATCTATATAAATTTAAATAGAATAGCTAGACTAATAAATATTAATTAAAACTATCTTTAAAGATAACAAACACACAATCCAAACTGATGCAACCGATGTATTCGCATATCCTTTGTCATCTTCTTTATCTCCTATTTCATTTCCTTTAAGAACTGCCTCCATTTCGTCGAGTATTCTCTTCTCTTCTAGAGCTAGGGTTGTCGCTTCGTTAATTGTCTTCATTAGAGGGTAGTTGGAAAATTCAGCGGGTTCTGCTAAGCGAAGATGTAGTCTGTTGTTTGCAACAGCGTAAGCGGTACGTCTGCTTAGATTTTCAACACGGTTTGCTGAAATAATGAAATTGATTATTTTTAGATGTAGAGAATTTATCATAAATTTGCCTCATTAAATGTTGACGTCAAATGTTTTATAACTAACTATATAAAGCTGTCGTAATACCAGTTTAGATATATGTTATTGGAAAGTAAAAACAATCTCTGCAAGGATTTATGTACAATGTACAGCTTAAAATAAAAATAAAAACATTTAATCTTTATTGACTCCTGAAGCTGTTAAGCTTATAGATAACACACGAACCGAAAGAAGACTTAAAAGAATAAAACCAAGTGCAGTGTTGTTCTTAATCAATAATATACGAAGATGGTATGCTTTACGTAAATTAAACATACTCATTTTGGCTCTAGACTTATTATAATAAGTAAATTTTAGTAAGATTATAATTATGTTATTAATAAGAAAGAAAGAAAAAACATTATGTTTGAATATAAATTTGTGTAACAGTGTGATTAAGAAGATTAATCAAATAATCCCAATGCTGAGTTTAAGTAGTGATGTTAGAGTATACAATCTTTATAATCCATTCAAAGTAAAAAAGAGTCGTGTAGGTGGGGATGTAGCAGGAAAACCCTTTAACATAGATCGCGCTATTATTGGCATTTGAATTCTAGCTTGTAATAAATAAGTTATAATACCATCAGGCAAGTTGAGGTTCTTCAACGCTTTCTCAAGGACTGGGTCATCGACAATTTGGTTGTAGCGCTCCACAAAGTCAATGTAGGCTTCAGGTTCTGGTTCGCAGTTGCCTCTGAAGTCATCAGTGTCTATACTCCACACCATGAGCCCTCCTAGACCGTAATCTATAGCCATTCTGCAACGCAATTTTTAGATATAACAATGTATATAAGTGATTAATTTCACGTATTTTGTAGCCCTACGATATATATTTTACTTGTGGAGGACTAAGACTGTGAAGGAAAGACTTAAAAGAATAGATCGTCAGTGAAAGTAATAAGTCTAGTTAATATTAAGCAAAAACATAGGAACAATGTATGAAAACAATGTATGATTGCTAACAAATCAGTGTAGGTAATTGTAAAATAAATGTAAACACAGTTGGCAGACCTGTTTGATTCCAATCCACTCGCGACAATAAAAACATTAGTGTTAGAAATGTTTGGATATAATTTGTATTTTGTGCAAAATACAGCGAAAATGTATGAGAACATAAAATCTTAATTTTTATATGTAACCCATGGCTATGGTTACATTTGAAGTAACTTTGAAAGAGCAATTTCGACAGTTGGCTGATCTGAGTGTAAAATAACTAATGCGCGAGAAGCATAACGAGCTAACAGTTGGTAAACATGACGAATTTCTGCCAATCACCGATGTGCAGGAGAGGGGATTTAACGTTAATGAAGAATGATTATTGGATAATGTGAGTAAATTATTGTATTGATCTGGAGATAATAAAATCCTTATTTATACACCCAAACATCATTGCAAACAGGTGTAATAGCTGTTAGCTCTACTTGGCTTTGACAGCGTAACAGAGAGGTGGCGAGCTCAGAAGCTCCGCCGAGAGGTGGGCCCGTAAAAGAGGGTTCTACTGCGTCGTGGGGGAAACGTTGCTCTAAGGGCGTCTCCTGCGAGGCTCGGACCAAGGCTTAGAACAACGTTTGGTGCTGCTGAAAAGGACAGATATGAAATGTGACGCCACGTTTTGGCAAGGGTTTGGTTTAAATTTTACGGTGCCGCGTAAAAACATTTTTTCCCAAATCCGCCGCGTCAGGTTGTTTCATCTACTTCGAAGAGTTGCTACTCTTCGACGTATCTAGTATGTCGGGCTTTCCAGCAGGAACACTAGGTACTTGCACGCAATTCCTTTCTCCCTTCGTCTCATATCACCTCTTATGCGGACACCTCACTCAAATTCTAAATTGTTTTCTTCTTCTTAAATCTATCCGGGCTATGCAGTCTTTACTGTGGAACGCTGGCGCCATCTGTCTGTCGGAGTGGGGCTGGGTCAATAAATGGAGGTTCGGTGCGTCTCTCGGCAGTTCTCGAGTAGCGTTCGACCGGAGCGGTCGACTGTTGGAACTGTCCCATTTCTAGCTAATATTGTTAATGAGTTTGTTTAAGTTGATATCGGGGACAGTGAGTGATTGAACATTGTAATCAGAGTTAATTAATAAAGGTTTGATTGCACCAACATTACCCACGAACACTCGCAGTATATGGAAATTATGGATCCCATTAATGACGAAGTCGGCGAAGAACCCTGCGCCCCATATGCTTTGTGCTCTCCGACTCTCTCTCTCTCTCTTATTCTTCGACATATATATCACCACTTATCGTGCTTGGTAATTTTTGCATTTAACATGGTGTTCTCCTGTTTTTGATTTTTAATTTTGTACATTATTGGAATCCTGACACTTTGTTGAGCACGGTCTGACCATTCTCCCTTTTGACGTTCGTATACGGATACATATAGTAGACGTACAAGTGACATTGAATAATATATTATTGGAACAATGTATATAATATTGACTTACTTGACTTTTATAGCAATAGATCTCGGGTTGTCGTAGACAATGACTCTTTCTCCATCTCTGATATAAGGTGTTGCGGTCGTCTCTTCCCAGTGATGCGTCCATGACGTTGTCTTGTTTGTTATTTCTTCGCAGATCTGATGATATATCAACAATGCTTTAGTTGTTACATTTTGTGAATAAGGAATTGAAATAACAACTGACAGCTGTATGTAACTGGGCTTCATTTATGAGATTACTACAATGTTTTCATACATTACATTAGCATGACAATCCCGATAAAAAGGGCTGCTTTCTCATTATAGGCCATTTTAAATATGTGAAGCCGTCAATTCAGTATAAAACATCTCGCAAGTTACTTTTCTATGAAATCAGCTACCTTTTTGTAACATTTCCCTAACTTTAAGGTTCTTTGGTAGAGATCGTTACTTAACAATAAGGCTGCTTTGTTGTACCCTATAGATAAGTTATTGTATGTATTACATGTATTGTTTGTGGTATACAATAAAGTGTATTCTCTCTCACTCTGCCTTTTCAGTGAGTTGTAGTGGATGACACTTTTAAGTTTTAAAATACTAAATTGATTAAGGTTTAAAGGTTTCTGTGTAATGAGTTTCAGCAGTTCGAGCCAGACGGCGTAGTAATCGACATATTTTCACAATACATACAGTCAAAACCGAAAATGACGACATCGTTTATAACAACGGAATAGTCAGAAAAAAGTCCCGATCGAATTTCTATATAAACTAATAAATATACGTGCCCTCTACAATGATATCGGATACAGCGACATATCGTTTAAAACAACGACAAATCGATATTCATCGGCTATACCGACAAATCGTTTCCTTGATCTCGGAATAAAAACCCTATGTACAATTTTAATTCTTGTACTAATTGACTAAGGATATTTTGACTATTCTTATTCTCCTATCTTAAACAAACCTTCTACTTGACCTTTTTGACCTTGCATGTTTCTATTTGACGTGCTCCTCTTTTCCAATTTTATTTGAAAACTAGACCTTATCCATAACCTATACCGATTCTAGAAACATACATATGACTACTTCTGTATATGATTATAACAACTGTCAGACAACGTCCGAAATATACGGTCCTTTCACTGTCGTTATATCCGGTTTCTACTGTAGTTCTATTAGTTACATGGTAAATTCTGTGTACATTGTTGCGGGAGATTAGTATTCATTCAAATAATTACCTCGTTATATCCAAGGAAGCCATTTTCCTTCGTGTATGGACCTGCGAAGCCTACATCCTTCGTAGTTGTTACACCAAAATGTATTCTTTTAACTCCTGGGTTAGTTAGTACGAAGCTTCTACCGTACATGGGTAGACCAAGCACCATTTTGTACGGACTCACACCGTGTGATAACAAGTATTTTATTGTGTATTCCTGCAAAAGTTAAGTTAAATAAATATAGTCATTTTGTCATATTATTTGCTAATTATTAGAATTATTAGGTCTTATACATAAATAGGATCACGGCTCATTCCCATAGGGGTAGGCAGAGACAACGTCCTTCCACTAGCCATGATCCTTGCGCTTCTTTTCTCATTAAACCTTTCACACAAGTTCGTCAGTTTAGAGTAGACTTGTCTTGACCCTTATTTAAAATGTCCAGGAACGTTCGCCTTGGTCTTCCCCTTCCAACCTTCCCCTTCACTCTTGTCTCCTAAATTCTTTTAGTCAGTCTCCTTTCATTCATTCTCTCTTCATGGCCAAACCATCTAAGCTTACCTTTCTCAATTTTAGTCACTACATCTTCTTTTTATCGCAACTTAGATCTAATGCTGGTGGCCAACAAAAACGTTACCATTTGTAGTGACAGCATACAACTATTTCGGATATTAGACGGCCAACTTGGTCTAGTAATTAACTTGTTCTGGTACAGACATGAGGCCTTGTACTGGTAATAGCTCCAAATTGTCGGGACTTCCCCTTCCCTCGCACGCGATGTATTACAGTCCTTCTAAGCGTAATAAATTCTTTGATCCTTTAGTTATCTATTGGTGTAATGGAATTTCGGATGGATGTGATAGATATGTAGCTACAGCATCAAACTGTATCCCCTGATTTTGTTAGCATTCGATTTCTTGAATTGTGTCACTAAGACTTATTCAAGATAAAATAAAATCTCTTACCACACTCAAGAAATCGTCTCTATTAGAGCCCTTCAATGGTGCATTGGCTCCAACCAAACGGTCCCAGGTTCCATGATAGTCGTAGCACATCATGTGTATGAAGTCCAAGTACCTGCTGAGTCTTGCCAAATCGTATGCACTATCCATCGTTTCTTTACCAGCACCAAGAGCTGCTGTTAGAATGTAACCACGAGGCTCGAAGGCTTCTTTAAGTTCCTGTAGAAAATCAAAACATTATGTATTCAATTTTATGTAGGTCATTAGTCTGTCCGTTTGTAAAACTGCAAAGATGATTCAAATCAAATCAAATCAAAATATCTTTATTCAAGTAGGCATATTACAGCACTTTTGTATCGTCAAATTATATTTTTTTCTTTTCTTTTTCACACTCTAATTGTAATTTACGTCTGATGATGATACTCCAGAACGACTTAAAATCTAAAGTTACGAGGGTTCCTTCGCGCCCTGATCCGAGAAGAGCCCACAACGAACTCAGTCGGGTGTTTTGTTTTTTTGTTATCATCATCATTACAATATCATATTAGTTTAATATATTTCAATTCAAATTAGAGCAGTTCGTTCACTCCCACGCGTTTCTATCGTCTAAGTACTCTTGCAACTTATAATACGATTTTTCTATCGACTTTCTTTTACCAAAGACTTTGAATTTATTAATAGATTGAATTTCTAAAACGTCTTGTGGGAGTTCATTATAGAAACGTATATTACCCTTAAATGAGTTGTT
>JACTOM010000924.1:1854857-1874443 GCA_015832385.1 Elymnias hypermnestra | reverse complement strand
TACTAGATTACTATAGAAATCTTTAGAAATTCCTATTAAAACCAACCGAAGGTGTAAAAAAATTAGCCATAAAATGTCTTTCATCGCATACGCCGTGAAGAGTATTAATGATAGGACAAAAAATGTTCGACAATATTATAGAATATATCAATATCTACAAAAAACTTCGCGAGACCATATGTCTAAGTATTGTAGTTACGTCACTATAACTACTTTTTTACATTTAACAAATTGGTAGAAATGCCGATCAAAATCAGACCGTTTTATCCATACCATTTATAAATTTTTATCCAAATAAATAATTTAATATTCAAGACTGTCTCAATACTTGATGATTACTTTTTGAATGATTGAAATCGGGTATTCCATTCAAAAGATATCATGAGATTAAAATAAAAATACATGCCGGCGGCGGCCGCCACGCAGCGCATTTTCAGAGCTACTTAGTTTTAGTATTAGGATTCAAACTTTTTCATAATATTTGTCAAAGTTCTTTTCAGAACTATCTCTTTGAACTGAAATAATTTCTTTTTATTTATTATTATTATTAGTATATTCTTAATTTCTCTGAATTAAAATAAATATCTTTCATAGTAATATGCCTAGAAGATCGCAGCTATGTAAGAAATTCATGGTCGTTTTAATTAGCATGCTTATAACCTATTTATGTCTACCCGTGCGAAGCCGGGATGGGGCGCTAGTATATCATAAATTGTTGGAAGTTTGTGATAAAAGCTTGCCACCTGGGAGCTTTAATCGAATCCCTTAGATATATATCAAAATAAAGTGTATTCATGTTTCATAACTCTACAAAGATATATCTTTTGAAGATCTCTCTATAACCATTGGAAGGTTTTATAGATGGATACTATAATAATCCTTATCAGCTTAAATACTTACTTAGTTTAAGCATTTCATGACCATTATCATGGTCTTTTACATAGTGGTTGTTACGGACGGCGAAGGGACCTTTTAAGGTTCTTTATAAGAAATATTTTAAGGATCTTTAGTAAATAATAGCTTAAGGATTCTTTCTTTTTACGAGGCAGACGCTTTCTACGACATCCAAGGGTTTGAAATGTGCTATTATTTAAGAATCGCTTGTCCGGTGGAAACAAAGCCAGGACTGCGATTAAACCCGATGGATCTTCAGGTATACACAATGGGATGCAAGACATATATTCCGAAGAATATAGAACAGTGGCCTCCCGACGTGCAGTCTTCGAGAATAAGCAAGCTGTATGACAGAAGCTGTAATGACCGGAAATCTAAAGACAACTAGCTGCCTTTGCCACGGTACGAAGAGAGAGGCATACATCGTCAAAGGCTGATACTTCGAGTAGACAAGAAAGAGTTTGGTCTATATTACCCCAAACCGAAGAGCTCCACCAGTGGTGGTATGATCGTTCTAGGGAGTCATCCTTAAAAGATATATATACATATATCGCGGACAGTTTTGTAGATCTATAAAACAGAAATATCTGACTAACAATGTTTAAGGTGTTATCATAATTTTAAGGCCTGCAAATAGATGAATTTATTACCTGGAAATCTCACACAGATCATGTATGCCACAGATTAAGTCAGCTTTCTTTCGCACTGCGTATGCTATCCAGAAAAGTTGACCAAAAATCATTATTAGTAGCATATCATGCCAAGGCAGCTTCCATAATTAGATACGGTATTATCTTTTCGGGAAACTCTAATCATATTAATAGCGTATTTGTTGCACCGAAAAAATGTATAAGAGCGATATGTCGAATTAAAAAAATGTATAAGAGCGATATGTCGAATTAAAAAAAGTGAAAGCTGTAAGCCGTACTTTAAGAAATTAAATATTCTGACTGTGCCGTCGTTATATATAAATGAATTAGCATTATTTTTAAAAAACAATGAAAACCTTTTCGAAAGGCTTAAGGGAATACGCTGTAAAGACAGATTCCGATATCCCGAAAGTTATTTATTTAATAAAAGTTTATTTGTTTTCTTCTTTTTTTTTTACACTGGGAATTGCTTTAACGCACCCCGTTCAGACGAAAGCTGAACGGGAGTGTGGGACTCGCTGGCAGTAAGCCAGAATACACCACTAAAACCCAGCGATGCCCGCCCCATCCTTTAGTGGAGCACCAGAGGATCGGTTGACGCAATTTACCCTGGTACTCCGGGATACTCCTGCCGGGAATTTAGGAGCAGCGCAAATCTACGCCTCCTACCTCCCAACCTCCTACGCTGGAGAAGAGGAGCGTCTATAGAGTTCTCCCTCTGTCTCTAATGTGCCTCCTTTAGCGAAATAACAGATTCGCACTGCCCTCCACTCCCTTTCGCTAGTGAGCATTGCGCCAACTAGACCCTCCAACGAAAGGTTTCCTCTGACCAACGACGTCAAAAGATACCGTTGGAGTCAACTTTGTCCAGTCAGCACCTGCCCCAGCCTGTAAGAAAGAGATCCGTGGCCCCTAGACAACCATTTTTCCAGGTGTGCACGGATCGCCCCCATTGTAATTAGACCTGCCGTTGGAGATTCCAGGTCTTCACGCCACCTTTGGATCAATGCTCTCTCTGTTAAGGACCCAATTCTCCCAATACTAGGTTATGGAGGCACCGGGTAATGATCCCGGTACCTCTCGCATGCTTAGCGAGCGCTCTGCCATCTGAGCTACGCCCCCGTTGAAAAAAAGTGTTTGCGTGATGGCTATTAAATTTTTTAATAAATTACCAAAAGATATAAGGGAATATGCCTCACAATTTAAAAATTGTATAAAATTTAAAAACTCTTTTCTTATCAATAAAACCTTCTACTCCGTTGTAAGTAAAAGTAAGTAAGTAGCAGCCCATTAATGTCCTACTGCTGGGCACAGGCTTCCTCACTCATATGAGGGAGGGTTTTTAAAGCATAGATCCACCACGCTGCTCCACTGCGGATTGGCAGGCATAGTACACAAGTGTACTCTCTGTTCCTTCACATTCATAGTCCGACGTGACAGCAATCCGACACGACCGGTGAGAGATCAGGCGCAGGACCGACGGCTTAACATGCTCTCCGAGGCACGGGGGTGGATTACACCGCCAACTACCAACTTCGGGCAAATATTGACAAAATTAAATTAACTTAATAGAAAACTCAGTATCGATTTTTGAATTGGCCCGACCCGGGACTCGAACCCAGGACCTCATGTTTGTAGTCGAACATGCTAACCGCTAGACCAATGAGGTAGTCTCCGTTGACAACTATTTAAAAGGAATCTAGCAATAAGTAACTATATATATAAGAGGTAATATAATGTAATACATAAGTTCACGTTAATAACATAATTTGATAGTAGTAATTTAATTGAAAAACCTATTGGATTTAATGTTTCTACATAAAATAATTAATAGTTTATATGATTGTTGCTTTGCTTGTGGAGGTCCCGGGTTCGATCCCCGGTAGGACGAATTTAGGAAATTGTATTTTCTAATTTGTCTGAGTCTGGACTGGTGGGAGGCTTCGGCCGTGGCTAGTTACCACCCTACCAGCAAAAACGTACCGCCAAACAAAGAGATTTGTGTTCCGGTACGATGCTGTGTAGAAACCGTAAGGGGTATATCGCCTCTTAACAGATTAGCGCGCTTCCATCTTTGATTGTATCATCACTTACCATCAGGTGAGATCACAGTCAAGCGCTAATCTGTCAGCAATAAAAAAAAAACCTGTAATTTCGCGTTAAATAAGTATTATTTAGTTAAATGAGGACTGTGTATACCATATTCAGCGAATAAATGTTTTGATTTGATTTTGATTTGGATCATTTTTATCTGGATGTTTTTCTATGAACTGTTTCTTACCTTAACCATAGCGACGTAGTTGTTCCTATCCTCGGGACTACCTCCCCTTTTCGTGGGGTATTCCCAATCTAAATCTAGACCGTCGAATTTGTGTGCACTAGAAGGAAGAAAAAACCTTTCTGTATCATTCAAAATTAATTAAAGACTTGAAATTTGCTCTTGCTCTCATTCAATTTACGCAAAAAATGTAAAGCAGTTTACATATCAAGCTTAGAATCACACTTTATTCTACTAGATTTTTACAGTACTATTATTTTTAATATACGACTGATAAAGATGTCAAATAAACGTGCCAACAAAGACCCAAAATTCTAAGTTACAATGGTTGTTCGCGCGCTGCTCTGAGAAGAATCCACAAAAAACATTTATATCGTCAACTATTTTGTCACACTATTTCTAATGTATGACTGATAGAGATGTTAAATAAGCGTATCAACAAAGACCTAAAATCACAATTTACAAGAGTTCTTTGTGCCCTGTTCTGAGAAGAATCCACAAAAAACTTTTATATCGTCAAATATTTTGTCACACAATTTCCAATATATGATTGATAGAGATATTAAATTAACGTCTTAACAAAGAACTGAAATCCTAAGTTACAAAGGTTCTTCTCGCCCTGTTCTGAGAAGAATCCACAAAATACTTTTAAATCGTCAAATATTTTGTCACACAATTTCCAATGTATGAGCGATAGAGATGTTGAATAAGCGTGTTAACAAAGACCTATATTCCTAAGTTACAAGGTTTCTTCGCGTCCTGCTTAAAGAAGATTCCACATAAACTCAGTTGGATGTATACATAAAAGGAACTTACTTTAAAAAGTACATAACACTTTGTACAAATTTCGTTCTTGTTTCTGGTTTTGAAGCCATATTGGAATATTTCGCAGAGCCTTCGTTCCAGCCTCCAATGGCTAATGTCACTTTGAGGTGAGGATATCTCTCTTTTAAAGCTATCAGACGCTTGTAGCCTGCTTTGCCGTAATCTTTTTCTAAATCTTGCCAGGGATCTGAGAAATATTTAAATTGTAATGTTTTATTTTATATACAGAAGAGAATACTCCATATCTTCACGAAATCAGGAAATACGTGAGTGACACTGCGGGGTACAGTTACTTTTAATAATAATAATAATAATAAAATTTCTTTATTCTAGCAACACAGGCTCACTTGTGTTAGTAAATACATCTATTATAACTATGTTAGTAACATAAATAACTTATTCCTAATCTAACCTAAATTTTATTACAATAATATTAACAAAACAATAATTCCTATACTAACAAACTCCCACCTTACTATCCAGCCCAAACTGGACCTTGAGGAATTGGTGGTAAAGAGGCGAGTCCGTCTTTCCAATAAACATCCTCAAGATGCTGTTTGTGCTGGAACGTAACCTTGTCAACGAAGACGCCAGCCTTTTTCTTTGCAGGGCAAAGAAATCATCCATCCTTGCCTCAGTAAACATGGCCGATGCCAAGCAAAATCTGGGTAGGCCGAACAACATACGGAACGCGTTATTGTATTGAACCCTAAAAGTGTCCAATGCCTTTTGGGTGTAATTAGTCCAGAGGGTCCCAGTGTAGAAGGTCTGGCAATACGCTTTAAAAAGCGCAATTTTAACCTCCTCGCTGCGTCGGGAGAACCTTCTGACTATCATGTTACACCGAACTGCTAGAGCTCTGTGCTCTTTCTCTATGTCTGCCTGATCCTTAAGGTACTCCGAAACATAATGTCCCAAATATTTCAAAATTGCGACCCTCTTAAGAGTGGCCCCATTCAAAGTAATTTGAGGTTTATACTGGACATGTTTGTGATCTGATAGAACCTGCCGTGGGACCCAGCAGCACCATGTCATCTGCGTAGCTCAAGTTGTTTACACAGATGCCATCTACCCAGCACCCGACGGGCTTACTGCTGAGTTCCACTATTAGGTCATTGACATACAGATTGAAAAGCTTCGGCGAGGTCAATGATTAATATTCATGATTAAACGATATGCAACATAAAATGTGCAGTGTGGTTGTCATATAAAGCTATTTCTTCTAATTCTGGTACCTTTTTTTCTTAAGTAAAAGCTGCCTGAGTTACTTCTAACATCAGCTAAGTGGTAGTGAAAGTCCCTTCAAAATCAGTCCTACACTTTAAGAGATAAGCGATGACAAACAGACAGACCGACAAAAATAAAAAAATGGGTTTTCTTGCTAAAAATGCTATTAAAAGCTGTTAATTTAAAATTATAGACTAGTAATTTTGGAAGCTTATTGAGGGCTTAACTTTGGGATAAATACATTCGGGATTTTCTATTAAGTTAACAGACAGCAAACTTTCTTTAGGAAGGCATTATATCATAGCTGAACTCCGTCTGCACCTCATAAGAGAGACCAATTTGGTTAGCATAAAATAGGTTATAGTGAGCTAACCTTAAAAGATAGACATTTGCTGTCTTGTACTATATTTTAGAACGTTTAAAGAGGAACAATTCTGTCATATATGATTTTTACGAAACTTATACCGTGTACGCAGTGCACTTAGTGGAAGATCTCAAAAGGAAAATCACTGATTTTCAAACATTCTTTGGTGTACCGCTTTTAATGAGTTATCTAATTTTACTACTTAATAATAGAGAGAGAGAGAGAGAGAGAGAGAGAGAGAGAGAGAGATTGTACGTAATAGGGATTGTATACATACATATATAGCATCACGCCTCATTCCCATAGGGGTAGACAAAGACCACGCTCTTCCATTTGCCACGATCCTTGCATATCTCCTTCGCTTCTTTCATTCTCATTAAACCTTTAATACAAGTTCGTCGGTTTAGGTACTCTTGACCTGGCCCTTATTTAAAATGTCCTGGCTTTGGTCCAGGAACGTTCGCCTTGGTCTTCCCATTCCAACTTTCCCTTTCACTTTTGAGTCATAAATTTCTGCATTCATTCATTCTCTCTATGTGCCCAAAAAATCTAAGTATACCTTTCTCATTTTTTATCACTACATCTTTTTTTATGCCACTATGTTCTCTTATTACACTGTTTCTTACTTCGTCAGTCACTTTAAATCCATTCTCATCGTCGCATATCAGTTGTGTGACCACTTACCAAGGCTTTTGATGCTGTTTGTAGTTTCATCGAGGCCAGCAAAGGAGTACACGAGATGCGTACAGAGGGAAGGCTCTAAATCAGATAGATCGAACTTGCCAGCTCCCGGCCTGTACACCGCCCATGTTGCCACGTAGCAAACAACCACTTTGCCATGCATAGGACCTGAAAATAGGTAATAATTAAAAAAATCTCCTTTTAACCGACTTCAAAAAAGGAGGATATTATCATCTGTCTTTCGTCTGGTCTTTTTATAATGTTAGTTACCTCGTATCTCTCGACTGGGTAAATTAGTCTTGACGATTCCTTTGGCATACAATAGGTGGTGCCTTCCATAGAATGACCAGTTCTGATGATGACATCCATGAGAAAACCGTATAAGTTTTAAATTTGCATAAAGCATGCGAGCGACAAATGGAATAACGCAATATATAGTTCAAAGGTTGTTTGATGATACTTTGATGTGATTTTGGTCGTGGGATCCATGACAAAGTAACGGAACTCTTCAATTCTTAGGAGCAAATTAACGATACTCGGCAGAATCTTNGGGGGGGGGGGGGGGGGGGGGGGGGGGGGGGGGGGGGGGGGGGGGGGGGGGGGGGGGGGGGGGGGGGGGGGGGGGGGGGGGGGGGGGGGGGGGGGGGGGGGGGGGGGGGGGGGGGGGGGGGGGGGGGGGGGGGGGGGGGGGGGGGGGGGGGGGGGGGGGGGGGGGGGGGGGGGGGGGGGGGGGGGGGGGGGGGGGGGGGGGGGGGGGGGGGGGGGGGGGGGGGGGGGGGGGGGGGGGGGGGGGGGGGGGGGGGGGGGGGGGGGGGGGGGGGGGGGGGGGGGGGGGGGGGGGGGGGGGGGTAATTTTTGCGTATTAGTGATGAGTGGGAGCGGCGCGGGAGCTGCCAATTGGACACGCGGGTCACCCCTACCTTGGGTGACGCCGTCTCCAATTATAAGATTATGAAGAACTCTAAATAATAATACGGAATAATTTTTACTTTTAACCGACTTCAAAAAAAGGAGGAGGTTATCAATTCGACTGTATTTATGTTTGTTACCTCATATCTTCCGATTGGGTGGACCGATCTTGATAATTTTTTTTATGCGAAAGGTGGTGCTCGTCATAGGGTCCCATTTTTTTAAACCAGTTCTGATGATGGAACTCATGAGACAACCGGATAAGTCTTAAATTTGCATAAGCATGTGCGCGACAAATGGACGAATAACTCAAGATCACGCTGACCGATTTCGATGATTCTTGTTTTATTAGAAAGGATATACTTCAAGGGTTGTTTTGTGAAAGTTTGGTAAGGTTCTGATGTTGGAATCCATGATAAAGTGACGGAACTCTTCAATTCTTAGGAGCAAATGAACGATACTCGGCAGAATCTTCTATGGGCTATCCAGATATTTGAGTTGCCTACCGTAACTTCGGTATGGTCAAGTGCTAGTCGTAGTTAAATATTCATATTTGGAGGAGATCCATTGATCTTCAAGATCAATGGATCTCCTCAACGGCTTACAGTAAGGGTGCGGTTTAAGGCAGAAAATATAAGTGTCTGTAATCAAATAGCGATGAGTTTAATTTTACAAAATAAAAACCGCCTTCAAAACAGACTATTAATATGCTCTAAATAGTAAGAAATAATTGCGTATTCTTTTATAATGTTCTTCGTATTCATATATTTGGAGTCGGTGTCAGCCAAGCTACCTACATATAGACGGGAGCTGCCAAGTGGACACACGGGGAACATCTACCTTGGCTTTTGGTCAAAATTTATATTTATTAATGCATTGTATATCGACCTAATAGCCCCTTTAAAAACAGGATAATGCCGCTAAAGTCAATCTGTTCAGTAACAAAATTGAGATATAGCATCCAAAAATGATAACATGATATAATACCAGTATCGAAAATTTGTACTTTCGGCGCTATTTTGAGTAACGAAAGTGTCACATTGCTTTCCGATTAAATAAATGCGTAATTTAGTGCGGATGGCTCAAATTTCCGACGCACGTGCGCTTGGTTTTTATGTCAATTTTCCTGGGTCATCAAAATTGTGTATTCACTTGACTTAATTCTTCTTACGATTCACTAGAAGTTATTTTCCTTGATTTATTTAAAATATTTCATTAAGCTACGTAGATTTAATGCGTTTTTGATTGCATATCTAAACTTATTTTTAGTCTATAACATATACACACCGACATATTAAGCGGAACATAAAAAAATTGATATCAGTCTTATAAGATTATGATACTGATATCAAACCTTTTTTTTATATGTTCCCCTTACTATGCCGCTGTGTATAGTTTATGTTTGAAACTAGTCGTAAATAAATGAATAAACAAATTTTTGATTTTACGCATTAGAAGCATGCGAAAGATTGGTTCTATATCTAACATTATTTCTTTAGATCGCGGTCTGATGAAAAATTGTGTACGCACCACGGGACGAAACTATGGTATTGCCACCCTCGTTTTTATTGCTCGAGCGGCAATGTCATTCCTTCGTCCCTAGGTGCATAATTTACGATTATTAAAAGGTAAAACTAAATCTATATTCAGACAATAGAGTTTCCACTGCCACGAGATCGGTATTTACGTGTGTGAATTAAAAGTAAAGTTTAAAGTAAGTAGCAGCCCTTTAACGTCTCACTGCTGGGCACAGGCCTCCTCACTTCGAGGAGCGAGGGTTTTAGAGCATAGAGCTACCACGATGCACCACTGCGGATTGGCAGGCATAGTACACAATTCCTTCACTCTCATAACCCGATGTGACGGGAATCCGACACAACCGAAGAGAGATCTGGAGCAGGACCGACGGCTTAACGTGCTCTCCGAGGCACGGGGTGGATCAAACCGCCAACATCGCAACTTCGGGCAAATATTGAGAAAATCTTAATAGAAAACACAAAATAGATTTTTGAATTGGTCTCGAACCCAGGGTCTCAGTCGATCATGCTAACCACCACACCAATGAGGCAGTTATTAAAAGTGCGTTGACATTATTCAGAATGCTATATAAACTGTCGTTTTATTGTAACAAATGTCTCAGGGCCATCGTTGTAATTTCACGGTGTCAGTTTTTAAATACACCGTCGCATTGTTGGTAATGAGAGCGTTACCGTAAACTGATTCTTTAACTTCGATATTAAATATCTTCTTTGTGTTGAAGTAACAAAGCATGACACTCACTCACTCACTTCAACAGATGGACGTCCACTGCTGGACATAGGTCTCATCTAATTACTTGTGTCTGTGCCCGATCTTGTGCCGCCTGGCTCCAGTGGGTACCGGCGACCCTCCTAATGTCATCGGTCCACCTTGTAGGGGGGGTCACCATTCCAGCATTTTCGAACCCCAACGTCCATCGGTTCGTCGGACTGTGTGCCCCGCCCATTGCCACTTCAGCTTCGTGATTCTTAGAGCTATGTCGGTGACTTTGAGTGATCTCCTCATTTCTGATCGCGTAGAGAAACTCCAAGCATAGCACTCTCCATCGCACGCTGTGTGACTTTGTGCTTTCGAATGAGGCCCATAGTCAGCGACCACGTTTCCTATTTGTAGGTGATCACTGGCAAAACGCACTGTTCGAAGACTGTTTGGTCTTCTGGCACTGAGGTATATTGGAAAGCATGACAGCTTCGATATAAGTTCTTGGAACGTACAGAAAACTAGCTCATAATAAAAAAGCGGATTTTTAGTCCACTAATCTATCTTATAGTATCTCCATCTTCAAACAGCTTATGGTGGACCACGTATCTTTCTTTATCTGATTCTCAGCATCTTTAACGCTTGACATGAGCTTGCATAACGTTTTATGTATGCATGTAAGTATTTGTATTATTATAAATATCTTTACGTATGTAGATTTCTTTATTAACATCGATTACCTTCTCTTTTAATATAATAAAAGAAGATGCAGTGAGTAAAATTGAGAAAGGTATGCTTAGGTGGTTTGGGCACGTAGAGTGAATGAATGAAATGAGACTGGTAAAAAGTGTTTATGAGTCAAGAGAGAATGGGAAAGTTGGAAGGGGAAGACCTGAAGTTTCCGAACCAAATCCAGGACATTTTAAATACGGGCCAGGGCAAGAGTACCCTAAACCGACGAACTTGTATGGAAGGTTTAATGAGAATGAAAGAAGCGAAGGAGATATGCCAGGATGGTGGGAAGTGGAAGTCGCTGTTTCAGCTAGTAAGAATCAAGCAATATATTTTATTTAAAATGAATTAAAAGGCCGATTATATATTATTGGTCACGTAAATGAAGAACAATGGCAGACTAATCTTTTGACAAATTAAAAACCCAATACAGTAATATTGCGGTTAAATGTACTGCTATACTGGTTTACAATAATGTGCTATTTAATAATTGTTTGACGCATTTCCTTTCCATGTATCTTTTGAAGTGAAACTTCTTTAGGCGATTGTGCAGCGTTTTTTTATGGTAATCCATTTGAAGGTCAAGTAGTTTTAACATTTACCAATAAGATGTGGCATTTAAATTTGCCACTTGTCATTTAATATATTAATAAACTACTTTTATCTTTTCTAAATTTTTGTATGTAATTGAAGTTAATAATTTGTAATATTGACAAAAACACGTGACTATTTTTATTGGTCATTTGAGATTTTAATGACAATTAAATTCATTAAATTCTTCACTGAAGTTTTAGATTTGTATAAATATGAACAAGACTCAAAAATTTGTTTGGCAAAGAATTTTCACTTTTGACACTTGCACGCATGCACTTTTAATTTTTTTACATAGTATATTTCTCTATCCTCCTATATAAACCATGTATAGTAATGCTAATTTTTTTTTATATATTATTGATTTCTTTCATGGAAATTTAATTAACTATTAAATTCACAGCCTTTTTTGAAAATATTATTTACTTACTGATATATTTAGGTAATGACTGGAAAGAGCTACAATCTAAGCTGTTCTAACCTAGATTTGTATATAACTTGTTTAAATAAATCAAGTATTTTATATACACCTTCATTTTCATACACCTGTACATAAATAACTAACAAAACTATTTGATTTAGGATATCTTTAAACTACAGGCTTTAAAGGGCTAGAATCCAAGCTAATATAAAACTTTGAACTGGCAACACTACTTACTGTGACAACACTATTTACTATCTGATATGTTTAGAAGTATAGACCTTAAAGGGTAGGTATTCAGGTTATTTTAAGAAATAAGCATTTATTTTTATATATAAAAATTACCTTTAAAAAACGGTTACTATAATGGGTTAAAACGTCGAAGGTTAAACAAGTTTCAGCTGACAACATTATTTAGATGCATCCCACATTGAAATAAACAATTTATTTATCGAATTGAAAGTTGTTTGTACATTCTTTTATTTATTTCTTATAACGAATAATGAATGCATAAATGTTTGAATTAACATTTTTATGCGTCATATACTGATCGTAAAAGGTTAGTGTGAAATTATTAAACGTAATATGTTCAAGTGAAACGATGTAATAATACACTTCCTTGTGGTTTTCTATTAAATTATAACGGAATCTCAAGGTCTCTGGCACAATGGTTTGAACATTTGCTTCGTTGGCAGAGGTCCTGGGTTCGATTTTTTTTATTGCTGGTTAATATACCATTTATGGTTTCTACACAGCATCGCACCGGAATACAAATCTCTTTGTTTGGCGGTACGTCTTTGCTGGTAGGGTGGGAAATAGCCACGGCCGAAGCCTTCCACCAGACCAGACTCAGACAAATTAGAAAATACTATTTCCTAAATTCATCCTACCGGGGATCGAACCCGGGACCTCTGCTAGCAAGGCGAGTACTCGCATAACTGCGCCAGCGAGACCGTCAAATCCTAGATTTCAGACTGGGCAAAGGGAAATTGCAATTTCTGATTTGCCTAGATCTGGTCTGGTTAGACTCATGGATTCTTTTTAGGGTTGGAATCCTAGCCACACATTAATGAGTAATTTTTGTAAAACTTGTATACCTTATCGTTAATCTATGGATAATTCAACACAGTATTAATAGTGATTAGAGTATAAAACAGAATATACGTTGTTTAGGAATGCAGGAAACATACGATGAGTCACATATTTTATATGTTAATCGGTTATACGCCTAGATCAGGGGTTGGGAACCCATTATTCGCTGTCTTGTATTTGTTACACGGTCTATTAAATATCTAAATTTATACTTTAAATTACACGAAATATAACAGAATTTATATCTATTTAAATATTACAGAGAGATTCACTCCATGGGAGTCTTAAACTTTTTTATATTACATATTTATTTATTTTATTATCTCATCATTAGAATTTAAGTATGGGTGTTATTGCTTTTCATCAATAACTGTAATTCTCACATTCTTATAGCGTCAATAACTGATATGTTATCAATTTATTCCTTCCGTAGACTACATATTAGGTATGAGGTATTTATATCAGATATTTAGTATGAAGAAGTTTGTTTTCAGTTAATATAAAATTTATTAGACTAAAAGCTTTGCTTTTCCAATTAAAAGGACCTATATTTAGTATTAATCTCTTATCAATAAAGTGATTAAAAAATATACAAAGTAATAATACTCGGTCACTCCATTTTGAAATATTAACAGTAACGTAATAACGCTCTTTTGGATTTCAGTTATTTTCGTTACTTGTTATTTTATCAGTAAAGTAGCAAATAACGGATATGTTAGTTAATCATCCCCTACTTATTAGAAATACAATAAATATTAATTTTAAGGGGTTCAAACACAAACTCTCAAGAATCCCACATCCCACTGCTGGACACAGGCCCCCTCACTCATAGCAGAGAGGGTTTTCAAATCATATAACTACACTGCGAGTTTGCAGGCTATGCATATCCTAGATTGTTTTGGAGATATGTAGATTTCCTCACGATGATTTTATCCACTGAAGCACACTTTGATGAATTTTATATAATAACTAGCTAAACCCGCGACTTCGTCTGCGTGGAATATTTTTTGGGTAGCATTTTCATTAATTTCTCCGTTCTTAGCTGACCTCTACTTGGCAAAAGGAATATTCCTACCAAATTTTGAGTCTCTACGCCTTATGGTTCCAGAGATTTCGTGATGAGTCAATAGATATCTGGATATCTCCTATATGTATATAAATGAGATACGTAAGTTCTACAAAGCGAACTTAGTGGTTCCTGTCGGAGTTTTGCACCTGAGATACTTACTCGTAACAAGAATCACGACTTGAATTATAAAAGATCACTTTCGATATATATTTTTAAAATGGTGCACCACTTAAAAACAGTTACCGACGCCTGGCCGACATATTTTTATTAAAAATTCCTGTGTTATTATTAGCCACCCTAGCCATTGTCGGATTTCAACCATGCACTACATATTTTAATGCAATTATATTGATAATGCTTATTGTTGTATGTTATATAAAGCACTCGCCTTGTCCTTACTTGTTTTTTTTGTATTATAAGTTAGATAATATAGTACGATTGTCCCCAGTAACAAGATTCCATAACATGAGTCTTCTGTTCGTATGTCAGAAAGATGACTTTTTTACGTGTAATTTCCCTAAATCTGTAATGATAATCTTTCTATGCGTGTTTTTTTTTTGTAACTACCATCCTACTATTAAACTGAAGTACTTCCTAAAACATGGAGGATTCCTCACGATGTTTCTTATTTTAAAGAACTCATATACACACATTTTTTTAAAGAAAGCCTAATAGTGTCTCTCTGTAGTAATAAAATGACAGAGTCTATTGAGTTTTCACTCTGGTTCTGGTTACAAAATTAGTAATAAGGATGTGTAACACCCGCGTGAGTACAAATCCCATCGTTTTGACATAAATCTACGTATTTTTTCCACTACGCCATTGGATCTTGTTGAAATGATAACTCGCATTGTTTTTGTACATGTATAAAATAGATGAGGAACAGCCCATTAACGCCCCATTACTGGGCACAGGGCTCCTAACTCATAGGAGAGGAGAGAGGGTTTTTAGAGCATAGACCTACCATGGTGCTCCACTCTGGATTGGTCATACAAACTGCCTCATGGGTTACGTGTCCTGAATCGGGCGAATTAAAAAGTCAATTTTGAGTTTGTGTGTGTTCCATTTCTGTTCGTGTCGCATTCCAGTCACATCAAACTATGAGTATGAATAGAGAATGCACTCGTGCACTATGCCTGCCAACCCGCACTGGAGTACTATGGTGGGTCTATGGTCTAACAACCCTCTCTCCTATAAGTGAGGAGGCCTGTACCCAACAGTGGGACGTTAAGGGGTTGCTTTATCTTTACCATACGTGCCTTTTATAATATTTTTCGCGCAAAATCTCTACACGAGTTTAACCGCGATTAGGAAAATATTTTTAAATTATATGTGACGGTGTGAGTAGGTGTTCACATTTTTTTAAGACAGAGACATTGTGTTTTTGCCTTCGTGGTTTATACAGCTGGAGTAAGTTAAATCTTTAAATATAAATTGCTGAATAAACACTTTAACCGGAAATACTACTTAATTAAAGTAAACATTTGTCATTGTATAAAAAACCTATGAAGAACTGATATTTTATCGTATAATAAAATATTTCGCAACATTTTAATATTAATTCATAAAATTTTGAAGCCTTTTCTTGGTGTTGTTAAAGTTTATATGAAGAAAAAATAGTCTCAAGTCGTGAATCTGATTATGATGAAACTGTATTATTGAAGAGGCTTTTGGGAAGATTCTTGACAACTACAACACTTAAAAATTGTATCTTTTATATAATGAGGAATGGAAGAGCATGCTCTGCATTGGTAACTATTATAATATAAATTAATATAATTAATAACATCAGACGTGACTCTTAAAATATAAAAAAAATATACCTATATGATTTTGTGAACGGAAAATTACGTGTTGACCTTTAAAACTAGTTTTTCACAAATCAATTTAAATTTCCTATAAGCCTATAATTTTATGTATATATAAAACCCACGCGATTAAGTTATTTTTATAGTTTAATTAGCATTATCACGGAATAAATGACCTCAAATATTACTAAACTTTAGTGAAACAATTTATAAGGCAACACAAAAACATTTTGTCCAGCGAACGCCTTTCACTTACCTCCCAAGGTCTGTGCATCCAAAGCCGAAACCAGCAATGTCACAATTAAAAAAAATAAACACTTTCCCACCATTGTCATTGTTGCAGAAGTTCTAAATTTAAAATTGAATAAAGAAAAATAAAAAATGTACACAAAATTTGAATTTAGAATACGTTGTCGCGGCGAGACATTCTTACAAGACTGTGCTGTTTGACATTTGAAATGCGAGTCGTGGTAACTATTGTACAGGTTTTCATTTAAAAATCAACTTTATGCAGGACACTTTAAAGTTCAAAATTGAAAAGCGCATTTATATACACCTCAAAGATCGGTTTTGAATGCTATCGAGTAATTTACAGTCTTATCACATTGCAATAAAGATTAATTTTGAATAAACAGTCGTTAAAAAGCGGTTGAAAGTAATATTGCAAGTTCCAAGAGATACGCGATGTGTAAAGTTTTATAAACATGATTTTAAGCAGAAATCGTCAAGTTAAATTGAAGATAAGGTTCTTACAGATAATTTAAACAAACAAACGTTTTTGGTGCACATAATTAACAATTTCAAGTCGATCTCAAACAATAAATCTCGTCCAACAAATTAACTTTCGGGATTTCTCTTAACCTTGAAACCTAAAATATTTAAGTCAGATATAGTTTGTATCTCTAGTAATATTTTGTCTTATCATAGAAGTTATGGTTTTTGTATTCTTGTTATAGTCACTAGAAAGAAGGCTATAACCTAGAATATAAAATAGTTAAAGGTAAAGTGGCTGACACGCGTCTAAGGGGTGGCATTTCAATTATATATAGTATTATTATAACAGTCTCCTAGCCGAGTTTCTTCTACGGCGGCCAATCTCAATCAGAGATTAGCCATTTTCGCAGGAGATATAATAGTGTACAAGGGTATGCTCTAACACAAGTTCACTCTATTCCAAATCAAATCAAAACAAAATATCTTTATTCATGTAGGCATATTGCTATACTTTTCAATCGTCAAATTATATTTGTTATCCACACTCTCATTCTAATATACGTCTGATGATGGTACTCAAGAACGACTTAATATCTAAAGTTACGAGGGTCCTTCATGCCCTGATCCGATAAGAACCCACAACAACCTCAGTCGGGTTTTTGTATTTTTTTTTGTTACCATCATCATTATAATATCATATTAGCGCAATTCGTTCACTCCCACGCGTTTCTATCGTGTTAAGTAATCCTGAAACTTATGATACAATTTTTCCATTAACTTTCTTTTATCAAAGACTTTCAATTTATTAATTGACATCTCTAGAATGTCTTCCTTCACTCATAGTCCGATGGGATGGCAATCTGATCGATCAGAGAGATCAGGAGCAGAACTGCTGGCTTATCATGCTCTCCGAAGCACGAGGGTTGAGCACTCCACCAACTTCTCAACTTCGGACAAATACTGAGAATTTCTTTACAGAAAACTCAATGTCCACTTTTAATCACCACACACTGGATTCGAATCCAAGACCTCATGTCAGTAACCGAACAATCCGACCAATAGACCACTGAGGCAGTTTTTTTTGTTTTTATTATAACTAACCTTTGGTTGTTTTATAATATAAAATTACAATCTAGCCTTACAGATTAGTTAGTAATAATACTTTGACGTAATCTACCTAATATGTATTCTAATATTATCCAAGTCTGAAGTCTGAAGTTAGTTTACTAAAATGTCTATTGACTCACATTGTTCTTTAGTTCTTGCTTAAAAGCACTACACTACGCTATATGGTGGTAATGCTGTTTAAGTATCTCAAAAGGTTTTGTTCTTTTAAGTCTTCTCTTTGTCCGTGTGATATCCAGAAGTTAAGCAGCTTCGGGATTCACGTGATGGCGAAGTCTTTGGTGATGAGTTTTGGCAATTCTTTCGATGTAATTATTACCGAGCTCTATATTTAGGTCCTTGTGATGATCGCTATTTACCAAGGTGCATTAACAATCTCTAAGTACTTCGTTTTGTAGGTTTGGTACATCCCCAACATTGGTGTGGTATCTTGCAAGTAGCTAAAACATCTCTCTATATCGTGTTTCTAGCTCGTTACGTTTCTTTTTAAGATGAGCTTTGATGCAATCACTACTAACTCAGGCAATTGATGAACATATAAAAATTCAGTTGCTAAATAACATCTTGATCCTATAGGTATTCAATTTCATATTCTACTTAAATACTTATTTATTTTTATTAAAATATTATCGCTTTACCGACTTATCCGTTAGTCGTTAGATAAATAACAAGAATATCGGAAATAAGAAACTCAACTGTTACTCTTTTAAATATAGTTTTGTAGGTTATAATGTGTTATATTTTGCTTCCGTGTGTAACTGGAATCAAGTCAAAACGTTTTCATCGCTTAAATAATCTTCAGAATTATAATACCCCTTTATTATAAGTACGTTTTTGACAAATTTCTTAAAATTACTTAGAGGCAAATCTAAAACAAGTAAATTTAAGTCACGTCGTGCATCATCACCATTTTATCTGCCATAGGTTAATGTGCGTATACTGATACTGTGAGCCCCTTCGTAAGCTCACTCTTGCGAAGACTTGCCGGTTCAGGATAAATGAAAATGCTACCAGATTCCAATGCTCCGCCGTCACCAGACGAGTATTTAAGTATCGAACTATTGTTCAGCAGGACTACTGTTTACCAAAATTGACTATCTATTCTACGATATTTGTGACTGGCAAACGTGCACCATTGTGACAAGCAAACGATGGTGGTTGTTACTTTATTGGATAAAAAGTACATCCTGTGATTGGAGTTTTATTTCTAACCAATCACAGGGATTACATTAATTACACAAACAACTTTATTCTTGGAAATGACAAAAATATGTATATACGCTATAGCTAACAAACATTCTATATACAAAGTTATAAATATCTATAGAGACTAAATAAAAACAAAATATACTATAAAAACGACGCTTAACAATATTATTTACTTTATATTATTTACAAGTTAAGGAGAAAAGTCGCGAACAGATACAGATTAGTTACACAATTGGAAACATACTATACTTTGGATAAGGACACAAGTAGCATTATTCTGTAAAACATATGAAAAATAAGGAGGTTGTATAGTTCGTATACAATAAATTGAGTCAAAGAAGGATAGAAACCCACGTTAAATGATTCATAAAGATGTTGAATCAAAATTTTGTAATATTGTACGTACAGATTAAAATCAAGCCCATATTGCGAGGTAATTGCAATTTTTTGTTATAGTAATATTTAAATTACACATTAATAATGTTATAGCTCGTTAACCTACTAATTATTGATTTATTTGGGTTTAGATAAGATACTTTAATTCGCATTGACTGCCTCATTGGTCTAGTGGTTAGCATGTTCGACTACAGACATGAGATCCTGGGTTCGAGTCCCGGGTCGGGCCAGTTCGAAATCGATATTGAGTTTTCTATTAAGATTTTCTCAATATTTGCCCGAAGTTGGGAAGTTGGCGGTGTGATTCACCCCCGTGCCTCGGAGAGCACGTTAAGCCGTCGGTCCTGCGCCTGATCTCTCTCC
>JACTOM010000924.1:1825407-1853900 GCA_015832385.1 Elymnias hypermnestra | reverse complement strand
TTAAAATTAGAGCAATTTGTTCACTCCCAAGCGTTTCTATCGTCTAGGTAATCTTGCAACTTATAATACGATTTTTCTATCAACTTTCTTTTAACAAAGACTTTGAATTTATTAATTGACATCTTTAGAACGTCTTGTGGGAGTTTATTATAGAAACCTATACAGTTACCCTTAAATGAGTTGTTAATTTTATACAGCCTACTAGAATTTACAACAAGTTTGTTTCTGTTTCGTAAGTTATTTGTTATACATTCACTCTTTTTATTAAAAGAGTCAATGTTTTTATGTACGTACAGCAAGTTTTGTAATATGTATACGCAGTGAACTGTCATTATGTTAACTGCCTTGAATTTGTTTCTTAGCGACTCTCTTGGACCCATATTGTAAATCGCACGAACAGCTCTTTTCAATATTGCATCTATATCAGCAGCATTACCCCAAAGTAGAATACCGTATGACATAATGCTGTGAAGATAGCTGAAACATACGTCATAAGATTAAGGCGTTTGACATTAATGTCAGCGATTGACAAATACGTATATATACTCTATATGCGTGTTCTGTCAAAAACATGGTAGTATGATTTAGTAATTTAATGTATTTTATATGCATAATTAAACAAAAATGCCATTGGGCACTCTTTCTCTATATAAATTATAAGTTTGGGATATTTCATACTCCTTCGTCTGCGCAATTTTCGTGAAAACATGTATGAAGTTTTTACCTTAATACTACGATGAATAAAAATGAAACAAGTAAAGTTTTAACAATAACATTTAATTTTCCATTTTGCACAAAAATCAATTAAAGAAGAGATCAAACCAGCCAAATATTATAACAAAATGGCCAAAGAATACGAGTAGTTTGCACTTAATTTCGTGAGATATCTAATATGTGAAAGCATTAACAATAACTACCAATTTACCTGTAATTATCATTCAATTAATGACTCTACTAACAAATGCAAATATTTGTTAAATTATCGTAAGGAAACAATTAATTCTGGTTATTAGCATAGCTGCATTAATATAAACGGCTTTTGTACTAATTCATTTTTAGAAGCAAATCATAATACGAAACTAAATTCTGGTTTTTAGCAAAACTGCACCAATATCAATAGCTTTTGTACTATTCAATAAAGAATGCTAAACTTATTAAAAATCGATAGAAGTACGTTGTTTTTGTCGATAATTGGACGCAATTACGTGAATCGTTATCATGATATAATTACTGTCAAGCAAATATTGGAAGCAATAACATACTTCTATCGTGTTACGTCTTCGAAAATATATTTAGGATTTGTCGTTAAACACGAATAATTTGAAATATTTAAACAGTTTAGCATAATTAGCAAAACGTTGCTAAAGTGTATAATTTCAGCAAGAATACCATTAATGATACATATATTATGTTGTTGTTAAACTGATTTGATGTAAATCTGTGATTTGAATATATTCCACATAATACTGTTAAAATAAATAATGAGTTTACAAGAGTGATTGGGTTTTAACAATCAGAATTAGTGAAGTATATTTGCATGCCTGAATGGGTGTATAATTTCGCTACACTCATCAAACTTCTAATTTCGTCAAACTTATGGTATTCCTGTCATGATACTGCTAAGAATAGCAAGACTACAAGGGTTTAAGTTTAAAGTTAAATAGTGTTTGCTAAAATTCATAATTTTTTCAAGAACTAAACCAATGTTCAAATCTGAAGAAATAGGCAACAATATATGTATCATATAATTATTTTTGACTTTAGCAAATGTATTCAGACTTTGCTAAAATTCATAATTTTTATTTACACCTCAATCCCAACGGTTTTCTCAATTTTGTTGATGATTGTTTAGAAGTCAATAAAATTTGTAGTTGGGTTGATTACATCCTTTATCCAGTTGGCTGTGATTTTGACATTGTGGTAGATTCCTGGCTGGTGGTCAACGCCGCAACCAAAACCAGCTGAAGTTATACCAACAAGATAGTATCTTCCGTTATCCAGAACTATAAGAGGTCCACCGGAGTCCCCTAAAGAAAAACAAGTAGGGGACTGTTAAAGTTAATCAACACATAAATAAAACACAAAAATGTTTCTACTCATGACTTTTGTAGAGTTTGATACCGATTTGTCCTAAACCACATAATAAAGGCGTAGTTTTAAGAAGGACATACGTGAAGTAATTATGTCCTGGTATTCTACTTCTGTCTGCCTCATTGGTCTAGTGGTTAGCATATTCTACTACAGACATGAGGTCCTGGGTTGGAGTCCCGGGTCGGGCCAATTTAAAAATCAATATTGAGTTTTCTATTGGGATTTTTTCAATATTTGCCCGAAGTTGGGGGAGTGATTCAACCCTGTGCCTCGGAGAGCATGTGAAGCCGTCGGTCCTGCGCCTGATCTCTCTCCGGTCGTGTCGGATTCCCGCCACATTGGACTATGAGAGTGAAGGAATAGAGAGTGCACTTGTGTACTATGACTGCCGATCCGCAGTGGAGCAGCGTAGTAGGTCTATGTTCTAAAAACCCTCGCTCTTAGGAGTAAGGAGGCTTATGCCCAGTAGTGTGACGTTAATGGGCTGCCACTTACCTTATCTTATTCTACTTCATACTATAGAGTATAGTTGGTGAGCGAGAAGAAATGAGGCACATTTTTTGCCTACATGACAAAGGTGAAGATGATTTTAGAACACTTAACTCACTCTCTCAACCACTTACTCCCAACAAGATCTTAGAAAACAGTTTGCGATTGACTTGAAATTTAGTAAAGTTACTTTCTGCGCAATTTAGATAGACACTAAGTATATATATGACTCAACAGTATATCTATATTTGATATTATATGTGGATATACTTGGCGACAACAGATATTATACACGTATGCACGTTAAAATATTATATATGTCGGAGTAAAGTAGTCTGTTAAACGCTGGTGCCATCTGTCTATCATCAATAGTGACAATCGGCGCGCTATCTCTAGTTCTCGAGTGATGGTCCGCCAGAGCGGTCGACTATTGAAACTGAATTATTCAAGTTCAGACGAATCTCTCCGGGTTCAGTGGACTGTATTGGTTCAGGAGCTTTGATCTTACGGGTTCGGTGTTCAGTTCTTGAGCGCTTCGGTCTTCAGGTCTTGCAGGTTCGGATGTTCAGTTGTTCGTGGTTCGGTTTGCAGAGTTCTGGTTCGATGGTCACAAGTCGCGCTTAGTACTGAGATCTACTCCGCTCGGGAGTCTAAGGCGAAATGTGTCCGCTCGAACCATGGGAGGGTCCTTTTATACAAATGTCTCACCCGGTACGCACACACGCTCGTACCGAGCGAGAGATAGGGCGAGCGCAGGTGCTGAGGTAGGTGCGGAGGGGGTATCGCCGGCGGTTGACCACTCAAAATTAGTCGCCGCCGGCGACGCGCTAGGCTCGCAGGCTTCCCGTCCGCAACAAAAGTGTTTCATTGCACCAACATTACCCACCAACGCCCACAGTACGGAAATTGAATTATGGATCCCATTAATATGTCGGCGGAGAACCCTACACCCCTATGTTTTATGCTCCTTCTCTCTTATTCTCAAACATATATATTAGTTTTTGTATTTATTATTATATATAAAAGAAGATGAAGTGACTAAAATTGAGAAAGGTATCCAGGACATTTAAATAAGGGTCAAGTCAAGAATACTCTAAACCCACGAACTTTTTTGGAAGGTTTAATGAGAAAGAAAGAAGCAAAGGAGATATACAATGACCATAGCAAGTGGAAGGATGTGATGCTATGTATGTATTTATTATTATTCATAGATAAATATATATTTCTTTGTACGTTTATTTGATTGCCTACCTTCTTTATTGCTTTCAGTTTCTTTTGTCTGTCAGAAATCTTTATTTAGTTATAAGACAGCCTAATGTGCTTTTATATCCCATATATTTAAGTTCATTTTATAGTATATCGTAACCACAAGTGTGAAAAAAACTTTATAAATAAATATTAGATTAGCTTTTCTCTCTTTAACAAAAATAATAATTTAGTACCTAAACAAGCATCTTGATGTCCGTCTGAGTGTCCTGCACAGATCATTTCCGAATGTATTTCAACAAGAATCTGTTTGCTCTGATGCCAGTTGATACATTGCTCTGTACCTGAAAAATAAGTTAAATAAAGTGGTGAATCATTTGTTTATACTTTCTTTATTTATTATAATTAACTAATTGCACGTGGCGTAAATATTAACTGAGAAAAAATACTATAATATAACAGTTATAGTTTTGGCCAATGATACATTAATATTTGAGTCTAGAATTGTTTCAAATTTGAGATTCTGTTATTTTTGTAATCAACAATGTGTATATAAGGGAAAAACAATCACTCCCTCGTTTAAACATTCACGAGAAGATATCTTTTATTAAAAGAAGGAGATAAAAAAGCTTAGGGGCGAATGAATTGCTCTAAACGATATAGAATAAATTAAAAGTAAAAATTGTAATGATGATGAGAAAAAAATGTATACCCTACTGAGATTATTGTGGGCTCTTCTCAGGACAGGGCGCCAAGTAACCCTCGCAACTCTAGATTGTAAGTCGTTCTTTAATATCATCATCAGTCATACATTGAAATAATATATGAAAAAAAAACGATATTTGACGATTCAAAAGTGGTGTATAGTTAAGATATTTTGAATTTGAATTTGAATTTAAACATTAACAACATCGTCCTTCCATAATTCCACGAGATAGAGATTTACACGTGTAACACCTCAGTGAAGAGCCAGTTAATCAAAATATTCTTTATTCGAGTAGGTTCATAGAGCACTTTTGGATCGTCAGTAGTCTGTCCGTTGGTAACACATCTATCATCAGTTCGGAAAGTTGATTCCACTGAAAAGAAATCGGCAAGAAACTCAGCGGTTACTCGGTTACGGTTTGAATATAGTTTTGTAGGTTACAATGTTTCTGTATACAACTGGAATCAAGTCCAAACATTCTTCTTCTTCTTATTCGTTCACTCTTGGCAGAGTGGTCGTGGTTATCAGTTACGATCTAATGCACGCTTCGCGATAATCCTCCAACGGTCTCTGTCAAGGGCACATTCTGATATAGTAAGCTGAGTCGCGGCTTTTATTGAATCTGTCCATCTCGTTGGCAACCTCCAGGTGTTCGATGGTTACTTCATTTCTGGCAATGTGGCCAAAGAACTTAAGAATTCGCAGTTGGACAAGCGATAATAGTTTCTGTTTAATCTTAAGTTCTCTGAGTTTGGAGGAAATCTGTCCAACTTATCCCTAGAAGTCGTCTCCAACACCACATTTCCAGAGCATCGATTCTTCTCCGTTCCGCCAGCTTGAGGGTCCAAGTTTCAGCTGTATATAAAAATATTGGAAAGACATGACATCAGTTGCACCTTGGTATTTTTCGTTATTCTCTTCTCTTTCCAAATCTTTGATAACTTTCCAACAGCTGATTTAATCATGGCACACAGTCTTTTGATTACTTCTTCACAATTCCCAGTATAAGTGATAGTTGACCCCAGTTAGATATACTTACAGACCACTTCACAGTTATTTATATGTGCCACTTCAGGCCAATTACCGGTTTTTCTGTCAACTATCATAATTTTTATTTTTTCATGGTTGATTGCGAGTCCAAAATCAATGCTAATTTCCTCAAGGCGTCTAAGCAATGCTGCTATACCTTTATCACATGACGCGAGAAGACTTGTATCATCAGCATAGAGTAGGTTTGTAATCACGTGCTCTTCTATAGAGACTTCAAACATTTTTATCGCTTAAATAATCTTCAAGTTTATAACATGCTTTTTGTAAAAGGATGTTTTTGACATATTTCTGATTGCGGTATCTTAATAAAAATGCGTTTGCTCAACCCGACAAATGATATACTTTATTTTTTTATTACTCATCAAATGTTTACTCTACGCCGATGATCAAGTAATACTTGCGTCATCCGCTAAAGAGCTACAGGAGATGGTAAAAATTATGAATAAAGCTTTGAAAGGTATGAAAGTGAATGGAAACAAAACGAAAGTTATGCTTTTTGAAAGAGAAGAACCTATGATGAATGGCAATATTTTGATAGATGGGGAACAAGTGGAAGAGGAGAAAGAATTTGTATACTTGGGATCTAAATTTACAAAAGATGGAACATGTGAAAGTGATATCGAAAGGAGAGTGAATGCAGGGAATATGGTAAATGGTGCTCTGCATGCTTTTATGAATAGCCAGATGGTGTCTCAAAGGGCTAGACTGGCAGTGCATGCTGGAGTGTTGGTGCCAACACTTATGTATGGTAGTGAAAGTTGGGTATGGCAGAAGAATCACAAAAGTAAAATAAATGCGGTAGAGATGAGAGCGTTGAGAAGCATGAGTGGATTAAAACTGAGTGACAGAGTGAGAAATAGTGTGATAAGAGAACGTTGTGGTATAAAAGAAGACGTAGTGACTAAAATTGAAAAAGGTATGCTTAGATGGTTTGGGCATGTAGAGAGAATGAATGAAAGGAGACTGACAAAAAGGATTTATGAGTCAAGAGTGAATGCGAAAGTTGGAAGGGGAAGACCGAGGCGAACGTTCCTGGACCAAATCCAGGACATTTTAAATAACGGCCAGGTCAAGAGTACTCTAAACCGACGAACTTGTATGAAAGGTTTAATGAGAATGAAAGAAGCGAAGGAGATATGCAAGGATCGTGGCAAGTGGAAGGATGTTGTCCCTGCCTAGCCCTATGGGAATGAGGCGTGATGCTATGTATGTATGTATGTATTATGACTATTTCATTTCATGTCTGTTGTTGAATTTTCTATGGAATAGTGTTATAATTTAATTGCAACAGCTCTATAATGTTTTATACATATCAATAGTATTATTATTTAATGTACTTACTTAATATTGGGACTGTAGCAGATCTCAGCAAATTGGTACCAGTATGCCCATTGCTCGCATCGGTTTTTCCCCATCCAGCTATTACTCCTGACTTCCCCCGTAATTCAAGGTCAATGTCCGGCAAGCATATCGGTAAAATGTGGGTAGTATACATAATTGGTCTCGTGAGCTTCAGCAGAGCTATATCGTATCTGTCTGGTTGTGTCATTCTGAATTGGAAAAGGGGATGGAGAATCTTTTGGACGACCCTAGAAATGAAAATGAATGTTGCTAAAATCGACGTCACCTCTTTCAAATCAACGTTACTAACGGGTGGTAGATTAATTATCTACGGTCAGACGTAATGATAAAGTATAATTTAAAAGAGTAGAGGATTTCAGTGCAATTATTTTCATTTGTATTGAAGTAAAATTACTAGTAGTGGAGTGTAGAATAATTATTGTCATTTAAATTGAAGTAAAATTACTATTGTCATTTGTATTTAAGTACATTTATAAGTAGCGTATTGTAGAACAATTATTCTCATTTGTATTGAAGTAAAATTACTATTAACTCATTGTAGAATAATTATTTTTATTTGTATTGAAGTAAAATTGCTAATAACTGATTCTAGAACAATTATTGTCATTCGTATTGAAGTAAAATCGTTAGTAGCGGGGTATAGTGCAATTATTGTCATTTGCATTGAAGTAAAATTGCTAGTAGTGTATTTTAGAGCAATTATTGTCATTTGTATTAAAGTAAAATTACTATTACTTGATTGTAGAACAATTATTCTCATTTGATTTGAAGCAAAATTACTATTACCTGATTGTAGAACAATTATTTTTATTTGTATTGAAGTAAAATTGCTAGTAACTGATTCTAGAACAATTATTGTCATTCGTATTAAAGTAAAATCGTTAGTAGCGGGGTATAGTGCAATTATTGTCATTTGCATTGAAGTAAAATTGCTAGTAGCGTATTTTAGAGCAAATATTGTCATTTGTATTAAAGTAAAATTACTATTACCTGATTGTAGAACAATTATTCTCATTTGTATTGAAGCAAAATTACTATTACCTGATTGTAGAACAATTATTTTTATTTGTATTAAAGTAAAATTGCTAGTAACTGATTCTAGAACAATTATTGTCATTCGTATTAAAGTAAAATCGTTAGTAGCGGGGTATAGTGCAATTATTGTCAGTTGCATTGAAGTAAAATTGCTAGTAGCGTATTTTAGAGCAAATATTGTCATTTGTATTAAAGTAAAATTATTAGTAGCGAATTGTAGAACAATTATTGTGATTTGTATTGAAGTAAAATTACTAGTAGCGGATTGTAGAACAATTATTGTCATTTATATAAGGAAAGTTACTAGTAGCGGATTGTAGAACAAGTATTGTTATTTGTATTTAAGAAAAATTGGTAGCATTTGATTGCAGTGCAATTATATAATTTGAATTGAAGTAAAACAGTCCGGGGTAGCATATGTCTATCTCTTTTGAGCCAGATGACGATGCGCGAGTCAGCTAGTATTTTAATAAAGACACTTATAAATTATGTATTAATAGGTAAATTTTACCCCAGTTTCCTTGCAACGTTAGTCCCAGCAGTGGTGTCCAAGGCTCCGAGCCACACTGCGATGTCACGTGTTCGAGCACGTGACACACAGTGTGCTGCAGTTGCTACGTACCACTTGGAAACTGTAACGAAATAAATGTTTTAAGTATATTTGATAGATAAATATATTTTATATTACGAAACGAACAGTAGAAATATAATAAAAACTTTAACAAAAAAAGAACCGCCTTCAAAACAAACTTACAAATATATTAATATGCTCTAAAAAGTAAGAAATAATTGCGTATTATTTTATAGTGTTCTTCGTATTCTTATATTCGGAGTCGGTGTCAGCCAAGGTAGATGTTCCCCGCGTGTCCACTTGGCAGCTCCCGCGTCTCTCCCACCTATAGCTATATATGTAGGTACCTTGGCTGACACCGACTCCAAATATAAGAATACGAAGAACACTATAAAAGAATACGCAATTATTTCTTACTTTTTAGAGCATATTAATATATTTGTAAGTCTGTTTTGAAGGCGGTTCTTTTTTTGTTAAAATTTTTATTTATTTTTTGATTTTTAGTGAATCTGAAGTAAACGTGTTGCAATGCAGCAACAAACGTAAGCTCATTGCTATTTGATTACAGACACTTATATTTTCTGCCATAAACCGCACCCTTACTGTAAGCCGTTGAGGAGATCCATTGATCTTCATATTTAACTACGACTTGCACTTGACCATACCGAAGTTACGGTAGGCAACTCAAATATCTGGATAGCCCATAGAAGATTCTGCCGAGTATCGTTCATTTGCTCCTAAGAATTGAAGAGTTCCGTCACTTTGTCATAAATTCCATCATCAGAACCCAACCAAACTATCACAAAATAGCCCTTGAAGTATATCCTTTGAAATAAAAAAAAAATCATCGAAATCGATTGGCGTGATCCTGAGTTATTCGTCCATTAGTCGGGGACATGCTTAATGCAAATTTAACACTTATCCGGTTTTCTCTTGGATTCCATCATCAGAACTGTTTTAAATAAAATTGGGACCCTATAACGAGCACCACCTTTCATTTAAAAAAAAATCATTAAGATCGGTCCACCCAGCCGGGAGATATGAGGTAACAAACTTAAAAAAAAATACAGACGAATTGATAACCTCCTCATTTTTTTGAAGTCGGTTAAAAAGCATGCAACAGGCGGCCTTATCACAGATGAGCTTTTCAAGGCAACCTCTCATATAGATTGTGTCTTAACGATATTTAAAGCTAGGAAGCTCAAACAATTAGAAAACTCTTAATTTCCAGCCCAACATTTACTTGCTTATTTATTTTTGTGATCAGAAACGCTAAATATTTAAATATATACAAGGTATTAGAATACTGCTTCCGAAAACGAAGACAGACAATAGTACTCATGAAACCTTTGATGTTGGGATGGGAAAAAACGATCCTGATTAAAAAAATCATATATTTTAAACGTTTTATTAGCATGCACAGGCCTCCTCACTCATATGAGGTTTTTAGAGCATAGACCCACAACGCTGCTCCACTGCGGATTGGCAGGCAAAGTACACAAGTGCATTCTCTATTCCTTCACTCTCATAGTCCGATGTGACGGGAATCCGACACGGCCGGAGAGAGACCAGGCGCAGGACTGACGGCTTACCGTGCTCTCCGAGGCACGGGGATGGATCACACGGCCAACTTCCCAACCTCGCGTAAATATTAATAGAAAACTCAATATAGATTTTTGATTGGTCCGACTTGCGTCTCGAATCCAGAACCTCATGTCTGTAGTCGAACACACTACTAAGAAAAAACCAGCAATGAAACACAAAATTAAAAACAGCTGAGGAATCAGCAGACGGGTCAACGAGCTGATCAATGAATTCTCGGCCGCCTTGACCCGTGCGTTCATATGTCATCTGTTTTTAAATTTAGTATTTCATTGTTTTCGCATTCAGAAGCGGTCTTTCAAAACCTTGTGTATAAAACTTGTCAAAATTCACAACTGTCCACTTTAACTCTTTATATATTTATATTAGTATGTATGAATTTGTATATAGGTGTTTAAGTATCCATGTATGTTTTATATCTATTTCTCCTGTACATTTTAGAGACCATCTACCCTTTTTCGTAATAAAATCTCCCTGATCCTAAGGTTGCCTTTACTTATTGCATATATTCCCTGTAACGTTTATGGTTTATCATAAAGTGTATACTCTCAGGTTTTTCACTCAGTATCCTACCGAAACGAATTACAGAATGCAATTTCCTAAATCTGTCCTGACGGAAATCGGACTTTGGAGCGATATTTCAAAGCTGTACTATCACTTATCATCAGATGATAATGATAAGGACATAGATGAATGCGGCATTAATTTATATTTATTGTAATTAAGGCTTGAAACAAATTTAGGGACCGAGAAAGTGGTATAAGTAAACTCACTGAGTACACCTCCGCATTGAAACTCCGATATCCTCACATGGGCTTGCCATGGAAATTCTGCAAATCTAGCTTCCCTTCCTCCTATTATCCTCTTTTGTAGTATTGTAGTTGATGGCAATCCACACTCGATCTGTAAAAACATATTTAAAAGACCTGTTTAATTTAATATAGTGAAGTTAAACGGTAACAACTCAAAACCATTTCTTTGTTTCATCAATGTTAATATCCTATCGTTTTGCATAATTGTCTGCGATAGCCTGAACACGCGATGCAAATAAATAATTCACGCTAGTTCCTGTATCAGAATACTAACAAAACAAGCTATTGATATGAAATAACCAAAAAATAAAAGTAATAATTACACCAATTTCAATTTAACATTTATAGTTAAAACAAAAGATTTGTCAAGTTAGCTAGTTGTATATAAGAATTTTATTGGGGCAGGCTGTAATCATGTAAGATTATAGAAAAAATAACAAACTTGGCTAATATCCTCATCGACGCGACGTCTGAAAACATTTGCTGGCACCACACTTCTTTGTGGAACTTGGCGGAGTTTTGGTGGCACGACTTTGTACCTCCAATCCGATGAGGGTATACTGAAAAATCGAAAAATATAAACTAACTAAACCAACAGAGTACGCAAACGAGAAAACCAATTCAAAAATATGTCTATGTCATTTTAAAAACTAAAGTAATAGGAAACGAAAAGTAGGCGTATTAACGAAAGTCCGGTAAAATTTATCGTAGGAATATATTATATTTATTTGGTCTGATTTTAAACGAAGGCTATTAAAGAGAAAAAGTATATTATCCTGTGATAGGTAGAGTGTTTATAGAGATTGTAAATTCGTTCTAAAAACTATGAATTTAAAACATTTTTATTTAGAATCGCTACAATATATCTTGTGTGCAATTCACAAGTGGTAAAAGTGACACCTTTGAAAATTTTAGCGCACTACCACCTTAAACTGTATCATCACTTGCCATCCCATGTTAAATCTTATGAATATGTGTGTCTGTCTCATTTTACTGTCACTTTTTCAAATCACAAAGCTGCTAAAGAAGTTTTATCTACAAAAATAAATCAGAATGCTTTTAGTAAGCTTTTGATTGTGTTCTTGAACTTACGTGTTATCGAAGTCATTTTTCTGTGGTTCAGAAGGTATACAGCAAGAGAAGAGCCAGCTGCTTCCACAGCCTCGTACTCTAGTTCCTCCTCGGAGCCAACAAGATAGAGACAAAGTACATGGTCTTACTTCCGGGCCAATGTTGCAAGTTGTGGGGTACCCTAAGAATGAAGCTAAGACTCTGCTAGTAAGACCTGAAAATATTTATTAAACACTTTAATTTTTTTTGCGCTGGGAAATACCTTTACGCACCCTGATGAGAGAATTTCTCCAATCGGGAGTGTGGGACTCGCAGATAACCCACTCAAACCCAGCGGAACCCTCCTCATCCATAAGTGAGATCATTAGAGGTTCAAATCAAATCAAATCAAAATATCTTTATTCAAGTAGGCATATTACAGCAATTTGAATCGTCAAATTACATATTTTTTCCACACTCTTATTTTAATATAGGTCTGATGGTGGTACTCAAGACCAACTTAAAATCTAGAGTTACGTGGGTTCCTTCGTGCCCTGATCCGAGAAGAACCCACAACAAACTCAGTCGGGTATGTTTTTTGTTACCATCATCATTAAAATATCATATTAGTTTAACATATTTTAATTCAAATTAGATCAATTCGTTCTCTCCCACGCATGTCTATCGTCTAAGTAATCTTGCAACTTATAATATGATTTTTCTATCAACTTTCTTTTAACAAAGACTTGGAATTTATTAATTGGCATTTCTAAAACGTCTTGTGGGAGTTTATTATAGAAACGTATACAGTTACCCTTAAATGGGTTGTTAATTTTATGCAGCCTACTAGAATTTATAACAAGTTTGTTTTGGTTTCGTAAGTTCCTTAATCGCATTCCACTGTAGAGACCCAGACGACCCCGACTATAAGGACCTACCACTCAATATCTGCCTCATTGGTCTAGTGGTTAGCATGTTCGACTACAGACATGAGGTCCTGGGTTCGAGTCCCAGGTCGGGCCAATTCAAAAATGGATATTGAGTTTTCTATTAAGATTTTTTCAATATTTACCCGAAGTGAGGAAGTTGGCGGTGTGTTCCACCCCCGTGCCTCGGAGAGCACGTTAAGCCGTCGGTCCTGCTGATCTCTTTCCGGTTGTGTCTGATTACCGTCACATCGGACTATGAGAGTGAAGGAATAGAGAGTGCACTTGTGTACTATGCCTGTCAATCCGCAGTGGAGCAGCGATGTGGGTCTATGCTCCAAAAACCCTCGCTCAGCGGAGTGAGGAGGCCTGTGCCTAGCAGTGGGACGTTAATGGGCTGCTACTTACTTGCTTGCTCAATATCTATCAATTTTAGCCATAGGTCCGTAGATTTTGTGAAATTCTAAGTTACGAAAGAATTACTTTATATGGGTCGTGAAAGATTCCATCGCGTGAGTTTCTTAGTAAATCTTGAGACGTGATATTAATATAAAATACTCACTTTCTGCACCACTAAATCCGATGAGATTTAAAAATAGGAGCTGAACAATGAATGCACGAATCCGCCATCTTGTTTCACGGCGCCATTTTGATTGAACGTGCCATTTTGATCCAGGCGTCCATTTTGTAAATCTTTCCGGATCATTTGATTTCTTTAAAACTATTTCGTTTGATTTTGTAAAATTATTTCTATCCTTTTTGTAGCAGTGAATCGTTATCCATTGTGTTGTACGGTTCACCTCTGACATGACGTTTTGGGATAATATTCAAACATATCGTAGGAGGTTACTGGACAGCAGTTATTTTATAGTAACCTGAAACAATTATGAAATATAAATAGCTTTATGGTTTGGGCATGTAGAGAGAATGAATGAAAGGAGACTGACAAAAAGGATTTATGAGTCAAGAGTGAATGCGAAAGTTGGAAGGGGAAGACCAAGGCGAACGTTCCTGGACCAAATCCAGGACATTTTAAATAACGGCCAGGTCAAGAGTACTCTAAACCGACGAACTTGTATGAAAGGTTTAATGAGAATGAAAGAAGCGAAGGAGATATGCAAGGATCGTGGCAAGTGGAAGGATGTTGTCTCTGCCTACCCCTATGGGAATGAGGCGTGATGCTATGTTAGCTGCAGCATTAATATTTTGTTTGACTTCAGATATATCCTGCATACTAAAGGATAGTCCGAGTGAAATTTACTTAAGGGATCATTTTTTTACCATATTTAAATCGGTCTTTTTTATCTTCATCACATAACCATATAAGGGATGATGAAGATGTTAAACGAGAAAAGAGGGCTCTGGCTGTTCGGTACAACATGATCGCAAAGTTGACACTGTTTAGAGTATACTGTCAGTCCTTCTACACGTGTCAACTTTGGGCCAATTGTACTAACAACTCAGGTAGTGTCATCAGAGTGATGCATACCGCATTTTGATGAGACTACTGAGATACTGCAGTGCTTCGGGTATGTTTGCCGACGCCAAGGTTCCGGACTACTTCGCGATTATAAGATCTCTAATCGCATCATTTTGGAGTCGCATTCGTGACTCTCGGAATACTATCTTCAAGATGTGTTCGGAGTGCCCGAGGAATTCCATTCTTAAGTACTGTCTTGCAGTTCATCATGGCAAAAATAAAAAAGTAAATAACATATTATAAATTTTTACAAATACGAAAATGACGAGGAAGCCTTATACCCTTACATTTATTTACTATTTTCATTTATTATTATTATTAATTTTAATTTAAGTTTTGTTTTTTTCTGTATGTTTTCTGTATTTGTTTTGTTTTTTATGTTACTAAACTGTAAACTGGGACAAGTGCCTTTAAATAAAGATAAATAAATAAACATATGATTACATTTTTTATTAATGTTCTTATAAAAATACTTGCAATTATTATTTTATTATATTATCCCTTTCTTGTTTCTAAGATGAGACTAAATTAAAAAACTAAAATTGAAATATATTTTATTCATAAACTTTATCACCCAAAATGATTTTGATGAATTTTACTTCAAATTAACGTTGTATTTTTTCTGCACTCCTATGTACTAGTTTTAATTATTGTATCAAATTCTGGTTAAAATTTTTAGAAAATAAAATAAATCAAGATACTATATCATAATGATTACGTAAACAATAAAAGTTCGAATTTATTACAATTACTTATGAAAGCTGAATTTACATAGATAGATAGTATTTTTTTTTTACGCTGCCTCTATGCACCCCGATCAGAGTAAGATCTTATCGGGAGTGTGGGACTCGCTGGTAAATCAGAATACCCACTGAAACCCAGCGATACCCTCCGCATCCTTTTTTGGAGCACCAGAGGATCGGTAGACGCAATCTACCCTGGCACTCCGGAAGATTCCTCTGAGTACTTAAGAAGAAGGAAGGAAATGCGCAAATCTACGCCTCCTCCCTCCCGACCTCCTGCCCCGAAGTAAAGGAGCGTCCACAGCGTTCTCCCTGAGCCTCTCATGTATTCAGCGAAATAACACTTTCACAGAAGGAGGCCATAGCCCTCCATTCCCTATCACCGGTGAGCATTGCGCCAACTATGCCCTCTAGACATCCAACTGTCCAGGTGGGGACGGATTGCTTCCACCGTGATCAGATTCACCATAGAAGATCCGAGATCCTCATGCCACCTTTGGATCAATGCAGTGTCTGCTGCGGCCCTGATCCTATAGCTGCTAGAACCTCCGCTCGCAGCTCCCACGGATAGATAGATAGTATACTGTATTGAATAACACAGAAAAATTAGAATAATACAATCACTTAATTTACAATAATTCAAAATTTACAATGGGCGGTCTTATCGCTATTTAGCGATCTCTTCCAGACAACATAACGTATCGACGGGAGATCGTCGAAAAAGGAGAAAAGGTATGCGGTGCTTATAAGTAAAATAACAAACATATATTACATAAAATATATAATTACATATAAATACTTATACACTCATATTAATGAATTTAAACTTATATAAACTATGATTAAATGTAAACATATTGAGTCTTTTTTATTGGTAGGTAAGCGCATGAGTTTGATTACATTGGACGGTAAGTGATGATACAGTCTTCATATCTTCGGTGTCTGGGTTTATGGGACAGTGGTGGCTCTTTGTTCCAGCATCAAGTTGTTGGCGGTGTACCACAGGAGTCAGTGTTGGAACATCGCCTTCGACTGGCTTCTGCGATGCCCGCGGAGCGGAGAATCTAACCGCCACCAATCGGTGCAGGACGGCTACAAATACCGTAAGGGCACTAACGGCTGCCGACGATGTTGGGAGGATTAGGTCTTTAGCAGAGAGCACTGATGCAAAGGTGGCGTGAGGACCTGAAATCTGCAACGGCGGGTCTGGTTACGGTGAAGGCGATCCGTCCACCCCTAGAGAATTGGCTGTCTAGGGGGCACGGATCTTTTTCTTACAGACTCGTGCAGGTGCTGACCGGACATGATTGTTTCGCCAAGTAAAAGTCAGATTGTTCGCTGAGAGGAAGGAAGAAACTCCTGCCTGTCTTGAGTGTGATGCACTTATTGTTTCGGTGCACCACACTCTGGTAGAATGCCCGGCGTAGGAACCCCAGCGGTATCTTTTGACGTCATTTGTCGGAGGAGATCTTTCTTTGGAGAGTATAGGTGGCGCAATGCTCACTAGCGAAAGCGAGTGGAGGGTAGTGCCCACCTTCTGCGAATCTGTTATTTCGCTGAAAGAGGCACATAAGACGCAGAGGGAGCATTCTATAGACCTATAGACGCTCCTTGTCACCGGCGCAGGAGGTTGGGAGGTAGGAGGCACAGATTTGCGCTTCTCCTACTCCCTTTCTAAATTTCCACTAAATGATGGGGAGGGTATCGATGGGTCCCAGTGATGTATTCTGGATTACTGCTAGCGAGTCCCACAATCCCGTTTAGATTTAGTCTGAATGGGGTGCGTAGAGGCATTTACTAGAGTGAAAAAAAGTGATGATACAGTCTAAGATGGAAGCGCGCTAGTCTCTCAAGAGGCAATTTACCTCTTATAGTTTCTACACAGTCCAGAAAACATATCTTAAAGAATATTGTCTTTTTAACATCTATATTTTGTTTTAGCTCAATGCATAATTGAGGACAAGTTATTAATCAGTATAATAATGTGTATGCATGACACCGTGATTTCTTTCGTCTTCACGCCCCAAAAGAGCATTGACGCGGATCTGCTTTCCCTTTAATTGTTTAAGAAGGCTCTGCTTTAACATCAAGTATTTACATAAAAACAATGTAAACAATCGTCGTCCATTACAGGCGATCTTTGAGAAAACTTGAAAAGCACTTGCGGATGTATTTTGTTTAAAGTATTTTTATACTGTTAGAAACTATTTCTCTTTAAAGTTTAAGAGTTACTAAGAATAATTTAAGCACTGAAAGTAAATGAAATCTAGTTTGCATTGTTCATTTTTCTATTTGAAACAAATAACCTCTTTTTATAAATAGCTTACTGTGATAATAACGGTAAATCTTTTCTAGAATCTACCTTAACACATGCAAAGAATTACATCAAAAACCAGGAGGAGGGCAGTCATGTATATATGGAGTGCAATAGTCTGTGGAACGCTGGCGCCATCTGTCTATCGGCAGTTCTCGAGTGGCGCGCGACCGGAGCGGACGACTTTTTGAAACTGTCGCGTTTAATATTATTGTTAGTGAGTTTGTTTAAATTGATATCGGAAATAATAAGTAATTGAACATTATAATCCGATTCAAATAATAAAGCGTTTGAGTGCACCAACATTACCCACGAACGCCCACAGTATGGAAATTATGGATGTCATTAATGACGATGTCGGCGGAGAACTTTACGCCCCTATGCTTTATGCTCTCCATCTCTCTTATTCTCCGACATATATATTTGGATTTCTGATAGTTAATTTAATTCAACTAGGTTTTTACAGCGCTTTTTTAACGTTTTACCTTATTATGATGATGATGATATTAAAGAACGACTTCCAGTCTTAAGTTGCAAGGGTTCCTTCGCACCCTGTTCTGAGAAGAGCCCACAACAAACTCAATCGGGTGTGCGTTTTTATCTTATCATTACGATGTATATTTTTGAAGTGGATCTTCTTTAGACGCGTGAGGGTAACATTTTTACGGATGAAACACGTGATTTAGCGTCACGAAGATGTGCAGCGTTTTTTATGCTAATTCGTTTAAAGTTTAGGTAGTTTTAATTGAAACAAATGACATGTGGCATTTTAATTTAACACACGTCATTTATACATTTTTCATAAAATATAAATTAAAAACATTTCATAAAGAAGTTTCACTTCTATTCATTTCATTTCTATTAGAGCAATTCATTCACGTCCACGCTTTTGTATCTTCTTAAGATTTCTCAATTAGTTATAATCTAAAATGAAAGCACACAAACCCGGATGAGGTAATTTGCTTCCCTAATCTACACTCCATTATTATACAGGAACGCAAATGTTTTGATTGATGGCATGAACTTGCTGCTATGATGGTAATTAGCAGCGGTCGAATACCCTTGTTAGTCCAGAACTTGACTTAGAACCAGATTAGAATATATACTTATAGACTTCCCTAAAATATGTCTCAATATGCCTCGTTGTCAGGTCGGCAATTGTATAAAAAGCCGCAACCATGGGTCGTATGCACGCACCTGGTAAGGGTTAAAACTAACCGCTGATGATGTCAAGGAACAAATATTCAAACTTGGCAAGAAGGGGCTCCTTCTCAAATTGGTGTTATGCTCAGAGATTCTCATGGAGTTGCCCAAGTGAGATTTGTTACAGGTAAAAAGATTCTTCGTATCATGAAAGCTATGGGGCTTGCTCCTGATCTACCTGAGGACCTCTATTATCTTATTAAGAAAGCAGTTGCAATGAGGAAGCATCTTGAAAGGAACAGAAAAGATAAGGATAGCAAATTCAGACTCATTCTTGTTGAGCCTAGGATCCACAGGCTGGCTCGTTATTACAAAACAAAGAGTGTACTTCCTCCAAACTGGAAATATGAGTCAAGCACTGCCTCAGCTTTAGTGGCTTAAGTAAATAAATAATTTAAAAAAAATAAAATAAAGTAAGGCAAAAGTTTAGTGAACTATCATTCCAGAATGTTTATTTCCTTACCCTTAGGTGATATAAGTAAGTAGCAGCCCATTAACGTCTCATTGAGAGAGGGATTTTAGAGCTTAGACCCACCACGCTGCTCAATTGGGAATTGGCAGGCATAGTACACAAGTGCACTCACGATTCCTTCACTCTAATAGTCCGATGTGACTCTCTGAAGCAGCGGTGAAACAAACCGCAAACTTTCCAAATTTGGGCAAATATTGAGAAAATATTAATAGAAAACTTAATATCAATTTTTGAATTGGCTCGACTTGGGACTCGAACCCACTAGACCAATGAGGCAAATGATAAAAGGTAAATGTTGCCAAATATATATTCATAAATTGGATAAACTTGAGCCACTACAGAATCTCTCTATTCGGTTCAAATTTGGATTACGAAAATATGACCACATATCAGAATTTCGTGCAAACCTCAAGTGATTGCCTATTCGTTTTCGCCGGAACTTGCATTTTGTGTCTCTTCTGTACTGTGTGCTATTCAATCCTCGTGCTCCTGCGTATTTATGTCAGAAGTTCGAGTTTCACGATTATGACGGAAGGTGTTTACGGACCTCTCGTGAACTAAAGCTCAACGTCATACCCCATAACACCAAATTCTACGATGACTCTTTCGCAGTTCGAGCCATAACTTTATGGAACGAATTACCTCTGACAATAAGAGAAGCTAAATCATTGGATATATTCAAGAAGCAGGTAAAGAGTTATTACCTCTCTTTATGTACTTAACTGACTGCCTCATTGGTCTAGTGGTTAGCGTGTTCGACTACAGACATGAGGTCCTGGGTTCGAGTCCCGGGTCGGGCCAATTCAAAAATCAATATTGAGTTTTCTATTAAGATTTTCTCAATATTTGCCTGAAGTTGGGAAGTTGGCGGTGTAATCCACCCCCGTGCCTCGGAGAGCACGTTAAGCCGTCGGTCCTGCGCCTGATCTCTCTCCGGTCGTGTCGGATTCCCGTCACATCGGACTATGAGAGTGAAGGAATAGAGAGTGCACTTGTGTACTATGCCTGCCAATCCGCAGTGGAGCAGCGTGGTGGGTCTATGCTCTAAAAACCCTCTCTCTTCGGAGTGAGGAGGCCTGTGCCCAGCAGTGGGACGTTAATGGGCTGCTACTTACTTACTTACTTTTTATGTACTTAATGACGATGATATCTATTTGTTCTACGTCTTATTTATTTAATATTAATAGATTATTATATTTAGTATGTACTATTTAAAATATGTATTCAAATATTTATATGTATTTAAAGATATATGTATTAGTATGTATGTCTATATTAGGGAACACCATCTACCCTATTTACCTCATATAATCAATCTCCCTAACCCTAAGGTTGCCTGAAAGAAATTTGTACTTTTTATTAAGTTTGTTTCTATGTTACTTGTCTCATGTTTGTGGTGTACAATAAAGAGTTTTCTATCTATCTATAAACTAGTTGATTTGGGCAATTTCACATCGCGGTTAAAAAAAAGTACAAAGTACACATGTCTGAAGGGAAACTTCTTTGACAAACTAATTTTCAAGTCTTGTTTATATTTATACAAATCTAAAACTTTAGATTTCCGAACTTAGAGCGAAGGGAAAAGGAAGATATGTGACGAATTTAATGGTCATTTAAACTGCCTCATTGGTCTAGTGGTATTCGATTACAGACTTGAGTTCGTTGGTGACAGTCCCGGGTCGGGCCATTTCGAAATCAATATTGAGTGTTCTATTAAAATTTTCTCAATATTTGCTAGAAGTTGGGAAAAATTTGGCGGTGTGATCCACCCCCGTGCCTCGGAGATCACGTTAAGCCGTTGGTCCTGCGCCTGATCTCTCTCTGGTCGTGTCGGATTGCCGTCACGTCGGACTATGAGAATGAAGGAATAGAGAGTACACTTGTGTACTGTGCCTGCCAATCCGTACTCTATGCTCAAACCCTCTGTCATATGAAGGAGAAGGTCTGTGCCCAGCAGTGGGACGTGAATGGGCTGCTACTTACTTTTTTTAAAGGTCATCAAAATAGTGTCGAAAATTAATACAAATATTTTATCGAAATCTCAAATAGTTTATTTCAAACAGTTATTTGTAAATATTAGAACTACCGAAACTTTAAAAGAATTAGTACAAATGCTGGACATATTCGTGACGCCTAAAGAAGTTTCACATCAAAAAACCAAAAGTGATCTTTTAAATTAAATTGATTTCTAAACGACGGGATGAACATCAAATGTTTGCCGGGTAGAAACTCTAGAAAGCCGCATGGTTTTGTTTTACTATATTCCCAGCATTTTAAGTCCAGGAAAGGTTTAAAAGTTTTATATTTTCATGGACTTATAATTCAAAACCAAAATAATCCAAATCTGTCCAGCCGTTCTTGAGTTTTAGCGAGACTAAAAACACCAATTGACTTTTATATATATAGATACCAATTCTCATTCATATTTACTATTTTGCGTTGTCTTAAAATGAAAGCTCCATAAAAATTTATGTAGTATATAAGTGTGAATACTTAACTAACATACCATTCTGGGTATGTGAATAAAACATTATTAGCAGCCCATTAACGTCCCACTGCTGGGCACAGGTCTCCTCACTCCGAGGAGTGAGGTTTTTTAGAGCTTAGACCTACCACGCTGCTCCAGTGCGGATTCGCAGGTATAGTACACAAGTGCACTCTCTATTCCTTAACTCTCATAGTCCGATGTGACGGGAGAATCTGACAAGACCGGAGAGAGATCAGGCGCAGGACCGCCGGCTTAACGTGCTCTCCGAGGNAAAACTCAATATTGATATTTGAATTGGCCCGACCCGGGACTCGAACCCAGGACCTCATGTCTATAGTCGAACATGCTAACCACTAGACCAATGAGGCAGTAAACATTATTATTACTATATTATTATTTTTTTAAACCTATAATATATCAAAGTGTTTTAAAGCTTTCGAAACTAGGAACACTCATATACTTATAGTTACGTAGTATTAGTAGAAAATAATATTAGTAGGAAAAACAAATCACTGCAATTATACCGAGTGTTTAATGGAAATGCAAAGCTGGATTGATTCTGAGATTTTAAGTTGAATTATTGATTTTATTTAATGGCAATAAATGGCAAGATAGTTTGAGCTAAACATTGATATAACCCTATGTATGATGATATTGGCTAAAAAAAAGTGTGCTTTAATTGGCTCCTTATTGTAACACTATTGCAAAGTTTGCGTTTTCCTCATTTAAATATGATATTAACGTAAATAAAATTCATGTAGCGCATAAAAATGCTTTTTAATTGCAAATTCTATTAACAAGGAAAGCTGACAATATGTAGGTCACAAATGTCATCTTCATACAAGCATCTAACCCGATTAAGAGCGAAAACAGGCTTCGAGGACCGTACTCACCTCAGACGCCTTTCACTTTTAGATCTAAAAACACTTTCACTCAACAACTAACTTAATCACACTTAAAATATTCTAAAAAATTAACAATAACCTCATTCAAATACACAATCGCACTATGATAAAAAACCTAATCGTGGTAATTGCTACGATAAAGAACTTAAAATTGACAGGAGTTCTTCGTTCGAAATTTGAATTAGCCGGGAATTGGATTAAAAGCGGATGCTTTAGATTAGATCCGTCAGTAGCGAATGGCGTTTGGAGTCGGACTGTTGTTCAATTTTCTCAAGACTGGTCGCAGGCCGGTTTTACGTTTCGCTGTCGCGATTTTTATAGCCTGAGTAAACGATTTAATGTTTGGGCTTTGTATCGGAAAGTTAGTCGAGGAAAATTTTAATGATAACTTTATTCGAATGACGCTTCATTTTCTGAATATGTGGGACAATAAGATTTCTTTTCAATTACACTTTCTGATTTACATTTTTTCACTTCGTTTCGCACTTTATCTATACTTTAATGTCAACTGTTTGTAACAGAGATATAGTAGCATACCGAAATATATCATGCGGTAGTCAAAATACATAGATTTTTTGTCACTGGAAATTACTACTACCAGGTTAAGATCTTCTAGTAGGTACTGAGATACCTGTGTCAGAAAATTTCGCCCTCCCCAAAGTATTAGTCACAAAGTTATTAAAACAAAAGATAAAAAATTTGCAAGCTTATCTGTATGTGTTTGTGTGTGTGATTGAGTGTGTGTTTGAGTGACTACGTGCGTTTGTGTGTACGGAATTATTTGTGAGCTACTACTATACCCAGAGTATTAAATGTTTTAATTTAATAAGGCTTCCTTTAACCGCTTTACTACTGTCGTTGTACAATCATGGCTGTTAACAGGATAGATTTTTAGTATTTTATTTATTTTATTTAATTTTTTATTTATCATAATCAGCTGATTGTTTGCCAAGTTGTAGGTAGGTGAAGGAAATTGTATTTAAACACCTCTTAATTATAATTCTGTTTACTTCAGCACAATTTCCTGCTCTTTAAGGTTGTCTGGAAGAAATAGCTGATTAGAGAAGCCTACTTACACCACTCTTATACCTTTGTCAGTTTTTTTATGGTATACAATAGAGAGTATGTAAATTCATAAATAAATTATAGATAACAGACAGGAATGTGGGATTTACCGGCTGTGCCAAAATACCCAGGGAAATCCAGCGAAATCCTCGTCATCTGTGAATGGAGAACCAGAGGTTTTGTATGAAGCTGGGTCACAGGTTCGTTACGGGGGTAGGAGTGGTATAAGACTATCTCCTGTTTCCCTTCTTCAAAAGAAGGCAAGAATTTTGATTTTGATTTGATAATACTTGCCAGTGAAGGGTCTGGGACATTCAGCGACGTCATAATATACCTTTGAAGTCCTTAGGTGAAATAGTCTGCTAAAATGTGGTATTCTGTATTAAAATACACAGAATAACGGATTAATAGATGTAAATTGAATCTCATCGTGTACAGAGGTTTCCAGGGTTTGCTGGACTTCTGTTTCTACTCTTATATAACAATATAAATGCTACTTCATATTGGTAATCTATGTAGAGGTCACGGTCCACGTTTCCCTAAGGACCTTCGACGGATTGAGATGATTTATGGCGAGATAACGAACTGAAAGCTCATAAACTTCGGGGTTCACACGCGTTTATTAACAATTGTCAATTCAACTAAAGAAATATGTGCAAATAAGATAAGTTTGTATGTTGGCGACATAAGCTGTGATAAGGATTTTCCTTTAATGATATGATGATATTGGAGAAATGTATACTAAGATAATGGAAAGTTTATAACATTTGTAGAGATCCTGAGTCCGATGCCTCTCAGGGCAAATTTAGGAAACTTTATAGTGTAATTGTTTAGATCCAAATATGTAACTATACGATGCTGTTTACAAATCTTTGGGAGACAAAGCTTGTTTACAAAGGTAACAGTTTCACCAAGGATAAATGGGAAAGTTGAACCACTTTCGCGTCATTCGTGCATGAAGAGGGTTTCCCTGGGTTTCAGTGGGTATTGCAAGGCCTTATTACTCGCAGAGTCCCCACACTAGGGGCCTGTGCATAAAAGCATTTCCCAGCGAAAAAAAGGTAAGGTTATGCGTTAATTGGAGAGCGTTATAAGCGCGAGGCTCTCTAGTCAGAGAGACATTGCAGTGGATGTTCTTATCCAACGCTGAAGGAGGATACAAGACAATGCCCTTTTGCGCCTGTCCTCCCACCTACGTGAAATCTCCTGCAAACTCATCCGGAATACCGGGGACGAATGCAAAAGTTGAACCCCTTGTGCCTCATTCATGCATGAAGACGGATGCCCTGGGTTTCTATGGGTAGTGCGAGCCCTTCTTTCCACACAATTGAACTATGGTCGGGGTTTGTGCGTACAAGCATTTCCCAGCGAAAAAAAAGGTAAGGTAACAGTCAAGCGTTAATTGGAGAGCGTTGTAGACATGATGCTCTCTAGTGTATGAGAGAGAGAGAGAGAGAGAGAGAGAGAGAGAGAGAGAGAGAGAGAGAGAGAGAGAGAGATAGGGAGAGCAGTGGATGTTCCTATCCAACGCTGAACAAGGCAATGCCTTTTTGCGCATGTCCTCCCATCTCCGTGAAACCTCAGTCGAATTCATACGGGATATCAAGAACGAATACGGAAGTTGAAGCCCTTGTGCCTCATTCATGGATGAAGAGGGTTTCGCTGAGTTTTAGTGGGTATTGCAAGCCCTTCTTCCCATACTCTTAACTTATGATCCGGGGATGTGCATATAAGCATTTCCCAGCGAAAAAAAACATGTAGGCAATAAAAAAATTAGAAAGCATTGTATTCTTTGGCCGTGATATCATATCGGCGGGCCTACTACAGCATAATTTAAAACAGTGTGAAAATTTTATTACAGCTCATTAACCATTTATAAATCACCACAAAAAAATTAAAATAATCAACCAAACTCGATCTTCTGGCGCCGTATTACATCACCAAATTGGCGCCCGAAAGTGGGCCGTAATGAAGTGAAAACCGAGGCGGCGTGTGACTTTGCTATACCCATTAATCTTTGGTCACTTTTCACTACACTTACCGGCGGTTGTTAAAATGGACATTCATTGAAAAGAAATTAATGAATGTGTCAATTAATCGCTGATTATTTCAAGTTGATGTGACTGAAAAGCGAAATTTCGTATTTTATTTATTAAGAGATCGCTTTATGTGATAAGACTGCCTTTACGCAGTTGATTTAAGCAACTTACTAATAATAACAATATTTATTTATTCATCAAACATAAGTGTCTATCGTCGCTTCAACCGATGGACGTCCACTGATGGACATAGGTCTCACGTAATGACCTCCACAAGGCCCGATCATGCGCCGCCTGGCTTCATCGGCTACCGGCGACCCTCTTCATATCATCGGTCTACCTTGTGGGGGGTCTGCCTACACTGCGGCATCCGGTGCGGGGTCGCCATTTCAGCACCTTCGGCCCCCAACATCCATCTGCCCTGCGGACTATGTCCCCGCCCATTGCCACTTCAGGTTCGCGATTCGTAGAACTATGTCGTTGGTTCTACTACTGATCTCTTCATTTCTAATTCGATCACGTAGAGAAACTCCGAGCATAGCCCTCTCCATCGCACGCTGAGTGACTCTGAGCTTCCGCATGAGGCCCATAGTCAGCAACCACGTCTCAGAACCGTAGGTCATCACTGGCAACACGCACTGTTCCAAGACTTTGGTCTTCAGGCACTGAGGAATATTGGACGAAAATATTACGATGAACTTTTTTTTTAGCTTAAAAAAAAATGGATATTTAAGTTTTTTTTTTAATGGAACAATTATTAATTTTCACATTTTATTACACACACACTAAGAGAAATACAAATTGAAGTTTCTTAATTCTAATTTTGATTCAGCCATATTATTATTAATTAAAAATTACATAATTTAGATTGTAGCAATATTTATTTGTATAAATTTATTACTAATTGAATTTTATTTGACATATTTTGCATCCTAATTATCTATAATATAATTGAATTTAGAATATTGTTAAAACTAGACAAGAAAATAGGAACAAAAATTTGTAAACTGTGATAGACACTTCCGAAATTGTTGACGAGTACACATACCTGAGCCATTTAGGTAGGTCCAATTTCTAGAAGGAGGTCAACCGCCGAATCCAAATCGCTGAAGACTAAGTTCTTCGAACAGTGCATGTTGCCAGTGATGACCTACGATTCTGAAACGTAGTCGCTGGCTTCACTCGAAAACTCGGAGTCACTCTGCGAGTGATGGAGAGGGCTATGCTCGGAGTTTCTCTACGCGATTAAATTAGAAATAAGGAGATTCGTAGCAGAACCAATGTCAGTGATATAGCCAATTGAGAACCTGAAGTGGCAATGGGCGCGGCACATAGTCCAATGAACGTATGGACGTTGGGGCTCGACGATGCTTAAATGTCGACTCTGCACCGGGCGGCGTAGTGTAAGACCCACCACAAGGTGGACTGACGACATCAAGGGGGTCGCCGGTAGCCGCTGGAGCCAAGATAGCCAAGGTCGTCGCTGTGAGTCTAGAACGATGACTCACTGCATACTTATCGCGAAAAAAGTGTAGTGAGAAATTAAAACCATTAATATCGTGCAAGTTATTATATGGGTGATTGAAATATAATCCCTAGGCCTTTGCTGATAGAGTTGCTAGTTACCACCCTACCAGCAAAGACTTTAGTGCACTTTCATCTTCTATCATCACTTACCATCAGGTGTGTTCATAGTCAAGCGCTAACCTGTCAACGATAATAAACTAGTTTTATTCCCAAATGCAGAGTCAGTTAAAAATGTCACTAGAAACACCCCACGGTTTTAAAACAGTGACGTTAAATAATCTCGCCAATGATATAAAAGTTATTGTTTACTTTTTAGTATGGTTATCTCTAAAAGCGTGTAATTTACTTTTTTTTAAGGCCTCCTTATGAGAGAGGGTTTTTAGTGCATAGAGCCATCAAACTGCTCCACTGCGGATTGGCAGGCAGAGTAAACAAGTGCACTCTTTATTCCTTCACTTTTTAAATTATAATTTATTTAATGTTAAAAACAGATTTGAAATCTCGTTGAAGTCTTTTATATGGAGATTGATATTAATGATCTATTTGCGTCGCGTTGAAATCTTTTGTACTAAAACAACATTTTTAAAACAACGCCATCTTGTGGTATATTTTAACATCACTTGCTTATGAATGTTAACACTTTCAATGCGTCAGGGAAAGGCTTTGAAGGAAACTTAATACTAAAGCTGTTATAGATGGCGTATTTAAAATAAAATATACTTATGTTATATATACGATAACATCTCATTAGCAATGTTCATGCGATGCTGTTTTTGGTCACAATTGAGCAATTTTGGTACGAATTTCGCGGCGACCCGTCTCATGCCCAAATCATTGATAAAAATCGAATGGCACGAGCCAATCGATATGTTTAGGTCCTCAGCAACTTCTCTAACGGTGATTCGACGATTGGCCAATACCATTTTCTCCACTTCATTAATTTTTTCGTCTGTTGTTGAAGTGCTCGGGCGTCCGGCACGCTCTTCGTCGTTCACATCTTCTCGGCCTTCTGAGAACATTTTGTACCACCGATAAACGTTGCTTCGGTCCAAGGTAGCTTCTCCGTATGCCACAGTCAACATTCGGAATGCATCCGCGCACTTAATTTCGTTTTTCACACAAAATTTGATACAGGTTCTTTGATCCATTTTTTTGAATAGGTAAAAATCGAAGACGATCCAAAACACGTGCAAGCAAAGCAGCTGTCAACAATTAAATGAACATTCAAAATGGCCGAGCTTGTCGGCATAAGTGAGAGACATGAGTACCAACATAACGCCACAAAAAATTCGAAATTCGAATATACGTAACCCGCGAAAATTCAAAATTCGCGATACTTTTTGAACACACCTCGTAT
>JACTOM010000924.1:1782351-1825077 GCA_015832385.1 Elymnias hypermnestra | reverse complement strand
GAGAGAGGGTTTTTAGAGCATAGACCCACCACGCTGCTCCACTGCGGATTGGCAGGCATAGTACACAAGTGCACTCTCTATTCCTTCACTCTCATAGTCCGATGTGATGGTAATCCGACACAACCGAAGAGAGATCGGGAGCAGGACCGACGGCTTAACGTGCTCTCCGAGGCACGGGGGTGGATTACACCGTCAACTTCCCAACTTCGGGCAAATATTCAGAAATCTTAATAGAAAACTTAATATTGATTTTTGAATTGGCCCGACCCGGGACTCGAACCCAGGACCACATGCCAGTAGTCGACTATGCTAACCACTAGACCAATGAGGCAGTCACCACCACCACCAGCACCAGTTTTCGATTTATCTCCGTATAATTTCAAAAATCATCATCATCGATCAATTAAACGATAGAAATGTTTGGACTTGATTCCAGTTGCACACAGAAGCTTTAAATATCAAGTTGCAGCCCATTAACGTCCCATTGCTGGATAAAGGCCTCCTTATTCATATGAGAGAGGGTTTTCAGTGCATAGAGCCATCAAACTGCTTCACTGCGGATTGGCAGGCATAGTAAACAAGTGCACTCTTTATTCCTTCACTTTTTTATCCAATGTGACGGGAATCCGACACGATCAGACAGATATCAGATGCAAAAACGGTGGCTTAACGTGCACTCCAAGGCACTAGGTCAGAACACACCGATTACTTGTGATAAATATTGAGAAAATATTAATAGAAAAAACTCAATTTCCATTTTAAATTGGCTCGATATGGGACTCGAACGCAGGACCTCATGTCTGTAGTCGAACATGCTAATCACTAGACCAATGAGGCTTTTTATTTACTGATTCTGAGGCGGTACGAAGCCTTCCAGATCAGCTAGTAACATATAAAAGAAAAGAAACGATATACTATTATCTTGCCTACACTAGATTTATACTCTAATCAATGTACAGATTTCACTTTACAACGCATACATTAACATATGTAAAAGAGTAACCGCCGAGTTTCTTGCCGGTTTCTTCTCAGCAGAAACAATTTTCCAAACCAGTGGTAGATTTGTTATTAACGGACAGACTACTGATGATGCAAAAGTGCTTTTTGTGCCCACTTGTAAACCAATGACAGCTTCGAAATAGCCTGTATCATTGCTTACCATCAGGTACTATTGCAATTCAGGGCTCTCGCCGACAGAGCTCTGATCGAAAAATGGAGGCAAGATCTTCTCCAACTGCGGGTATAGTCACGGTGGAGGCGATCCGACCTCACCTGGACAATTGGCTCACCAGGAGGCACGGATCTCTGTCCTACCGTCTGGTGCAGGTGCTTGCCGGTCATGGTTGCTTCGGCAAGTACTTGCACCAGGTCGTTGGTTGTGAGGAATCGCCCGCTTGTTATGAGTGTGGTGCTCCTGTAGATACGGCGCACCATACCCTGGCGGAGTGTCCAGCGTGGGTACTCCAACGGCATATCTTGTTGTTGCTGGTTAGAGGAGATCTCTCACTGGAGAGCATAATTGGGGTAATACTCTCCAGTGAAGTTGGGTGGAGGGCGGTTGCCTTCTTTTGCGAGTGATGACTTACGGTTCTGAGACGTGGTCGCTGACTATGGGCCTTATGTGGAAGCTCAGAGTCACTCAGCGTGCGATGGAGAGGGCTATGCTCGGAGTTTCTCTACGTGATCGAATCAATGAGTGAAGTGGCAATGGGCGGGGCATATAGTCCGAAAAACCGATGGACGTTGGGGTCGAAGGTGCTGGAGTGGCGACCCTGCACTGGCCGGCGCAGTGTAGGCTGACCCTCCTACAAGGTGGATCAATGACATAAAGAGGGTTGCCGGTAGCCGCTGAAGCCAGGCGGCGCAAGATTGGGCTTTGTGGACGTCATTACATGTCCAGCAGTGGACGTCCATCGGATAAGCGAGGACGAGGACGTATATCTTTATTATATCGATATTACAGTTTTTTTTTTGTTGTTGCTGACACGTTGGCGTTTAACTGTGATCTGATGGTAAGATAGATTCAAAACTGGTAGCTGATACCCCTTGTCAGCAAAAGTAAGCAAAGCTCTTAACCCCTCCCCGCCCATGTTTCAATTATAAATGTATTTTTTATATTATAACTATTGTTTTATAAATAGAGTAAGGGGCAAAAATATTATACTCTTACGAACATAACAAACTTATTTAATATTTTTTAAAGTAAATAAGTACCGATATACGTAATCTTCAACTAGTTCCCCCCCTCCCCCCATTTTATCCAAAATAAGCTAATAAGCTAAACAAAGACCCCCCATTGTGCTTACGAACGCAATTTATTTTTGTTTAAAGGTAAGTTTTTGGTGGGTTGTAACTTGCTGCAGACCCTTAAGAAAATACGGATTTGTCTGCATTTGCTCTGTCGGAAATCGAGTCTAGAGTCTCCGCTAATGAACCAACTACTGGTACTATTGCGCCAACGAAGCCATCGAGTCAGTTTTATGGTACATTTAATAAATAGCGTCCCGTAATCCTATTAAGTGACGTCACAACCCAAAACACGGTTACCAAGCAACGCTATCACGACCAAAGTTACGTAAAAACTAAGAGCATACACTTTTACGTAAGAACAGTGATTCCAAAGTGGGGGCCGCCTTCGCACCCAGTCCGCGTTCGATACCCGATTGAAACACACGCGCACAACAAACAAATATTTAAAAAAAAAACAATGAAAATTGATTAAATAACCGAATAAGTTAACTAAGAAACAAGTGCCCTAACAGTATAAAACATAACGCACGCTAAAAGAAAAATGAAAGTGTATTTATGAGGATCAGTGACCGCATCAACATGTACATCGTTAGTAATAGTTGGAAAGTGATTTTGCTCCTGACTGCGTCTTTTGCAGTTGGCGAACCAAGTCGCGCGCTAGCAATACACCAAAAACCCAGAACAGTCCCCATGTTCGTGCCGAAAACCCGTCGGAAAACCAAATCCCGTATCCTATTCCTAGACGAAAACGAAAGCAATCAACCACTTGGACTCGGTGAGATTGATTTGACGAAGAAATACGATTCAAAGATCAAATTTGATGACGGTTTAGACTACGAGTTCACTTCCCCAGGGGAAGAAGTAGCCAAGGTTGATGGGAACGAGAGGTTTTACGATCTACAAAGGTTAAGACCGTTTGTTTTTCCCAAATTTTATCAGGGTAGGTTTGGTAGACCTTACGCGCCTAGTTTTGGGTTTGATCCGTACCAAGTCTCTTATGCACCGCCTAGGACAGGTTTTTATGGTCCGAATGTGTTATCCAGTGGTTGGAAGGCGCGAAGCCCTCGTGTAGTATTTCCTTATGCCCCGGACAATGGTTCGAATTCGGTACAGACAAATTCGCACAGTGGTCCAAATTTTAATGACAACGTTGTGTTCCGTGACCAAAACACTGGGAATGATATCGGAGCTGAAGAGCAGACTCTACAGGATATTTCTTCTGGTTCTGATGCATTTGCAGAAAGAGGTCAGTCTTTTTTTTGTAAAATTTCAGGATTTTTGTACAGATTTCTAGTTTATAATATCCTTATAATCCTTTAAATGGAGTTGTAAGCTAATGGAGTGGGGGATACAAAACATGATGCTCCCTGGTTGACATGATTCCAACCTTTGTAATTATATAAAACAAATTAAAAAGAAAAGTGCGTGCGTATAAAGTCCACATGCCAGAGGTGAAACTTCTTTGGCAAACCAATTTTAAAGTCTTATTTATATTTATACAAATCTAAAACTTTAGATTTCCGAAACATAGACGGAGTGAAAAAGGGAGATAAGTTAGGAATTTAAGGGATTAATTGTCATTGGAACATTTAAAGTGTCGAAAATTAATACAAATAATTTAATGTAAATAAAAATGCGACGTGTTTTTATAATACAATTTTGTTTTTCAATTTAAAATTTAGAAAAACTAATTTATTAAATATGTTTAACTTTTGTTATTAATTGACGTGTGGCAAAATGCCACGTGTTATTTGTTATGTATATTATAATATAATAATTTAAAGGTAATCAATATATTAAGACTCTGGTGTAACTTTAAGTGAGTGAAAAAAGTCCGTCTTGTATATATAGGTTTATATTTTTAAAATTAAAATTTACACCACTTTCCTAATCAAAAATATAAATAATCACTAATAAAACTTTTTAAAATAACAGCTTATAAAATACTAGACCACTTCTTTCCACTTGCCACGATTATTGCATATCTATCTCCTTTGCGTCGTTCTCATTAAATCTTTCAAACAGGTTCGTCGGTTAAGAGTACTCTTGACCTGGCCCTTATTTAAAATGTCCTGGATTTGGTCCAGCAACGTTCGTCTTGGTCTTTCTTTTCATCAGTCTCTTTTCACTCATTCTCTCTACGTGCCCAAACCATCTAACCATACCTTTCTCAATTTTAATCACTGCATCTTCTTTTATACCACAACGTTCTCTTATCACATTATTTCCTCCATAACGGTCACTTTGTAACTGATTTATTTTTTGTTTTTCTATTGTCTGATGTTATATCTACGTATATTTTGTTATGACAGTTACCGAAAAAGGAAATTGTTAGTACACATTATGACTTTAAAAGAAAGAGATGCTTATATGTCTGATTGCCCGAGTCGAGACAGGACAATCGTATCATCTAACCAGTAGTTGACACGGACAATTCGATATATCGATTATATTTTTTCAATGTATTAGATGTTTTAGTGCGATATTTAAGATTTTGATATGTTGATACAAAATTTCAAGTATCGAAAAGCTTTAAAAATCGATATTTTTAGAGACAACCAATAAATACTTTTAAGAACAGTTACAGTTTTAAGATTAATAAAAATCTAAAAAGCCGTATTTTTTATACTCCTTTTTTACAAATTAGATTTTATGTATTTATTATTCTTAGTCGAATCGATTTTCTGTTTTGGTTTTAAGTTCAACTCAGTCTGTCAATTTCAATTTTATCTGCCCACCAGTATTGTTGACATGACTGAGTACCTATTTCTCAAACAATCAATCAATAATCGTTTGAAATTGACGTCTATTGATCAATATTTATCTAGCAATGTAAGATAACTGAATTATTCGTATTTTATATTTCGGTATTTTGAATGAAGTGCAATTCCAAGATCACTTGGAAGGCAAAGCGAAACTCCTTTCCAAAAAACTTGGAGTGCTTTACAGAGCTAAACGATTCTTTACAGCCAAAAATCGTTTACTCTTGTATAAAGCCCAAATTCGGCCACGCTTAGAATACTGCTGCCACCTTTGGGCTGGTGCACCCCAGTATCAACTCCTGCCATTTGAGCGGTTTCAAAGTCGGGCAATTCGAATCGTCGGCAACCCCCAGCTGCCCAAGTAACTGGAGACTCTAGACCACAGAAGAACCCTTAGTTCCCTCTGTGTCTTCTATAGAGTTTATTGAGGGGAGTGTTCAGAGGAACTGTTTAAGTCGTCACAGTTATACGACCGACCATCTCGTCGTAGAAATAAATTCCACCCACACAAAATGTAGAACCAAATACCAGCAGCAGTGTTCCCCCAAGATTTCCACATGCAAATGTTTAAGAGGCAATTGAACTTCCACCTGCTCAGCCGGCAACGCATCGGCAGTTCCCCCAGTGCTGCAGGTGTCCATGGGCGGTGATCACTTACCATCAGGTGACCCGCCAGCTCGTTTGCCTGTTAAAATTATAAAAAAAGTAGCTTAGGTCAAATGAAGTATTATTTATAAATTTATTTATACATTATGCCACACATCACAATATATTTTAGTACATTTTATAATACCCTGCGATGTGTGGCATAACCTAGAAAATGGACCCAGCTCAGCATTTATGCTACACTGTCTGGAGACCATGTAGCGCTGATTTTCAGCTGGATCCCTTGCCCAGGTGCCGCCACGAAGCCCGGTACAACTTAATCTATCCTTATATACTATCTTAAGTAAATTTTAGAGCACGAATATTCTCTGTTAAATATCGATCATACCGATACATCTATACATCGATATTTTTTTATAATAAGGAATTTTGTTCCAAAAATATTAATATCGATATGTATATATCTTAAACTAAAGGGGAAGATTTATAAGACGATCGTAAGACCTGTCATCCTGTATGGATCAGAGTGCTGGGCCACCAAAGGGGAGAATGAAAGGAAATTGCATGCAGCGGAGATGCGAATGTTGAGATGGATGTGTGGAGTGACAAAATTGGATAAGATTAAGAATGAGTATATTAGAGGAAGTGTGAAAGTAGCACCAGTGACCGAGAAGTTAAGGAGTGGAAGGTTAGCCTGGTATGGACATGTAATGAGAAGGGAGGATAGCCATGTATGTAAGAGGGTTCTAAATATGATGGTAAGCGGCAGGGCCGGGAGGGGGCGACCAAAAAAGTGTGGATGAATTGTGTGAAAGAGGATATGTGTGTTAAGGGTGTGAATGTAGCTGATAGAGTGAAGTGGCGAAAGGAAACATGCTGTGCCGACCCCACCTAGTGGGATAAGGGCAAGAAAAACAACAACATATATCGATACTTGTATTTCCGACAACCCTATGGCTCAAAATCATATAATGTGCTACTTCGAATTCTCAGCATTACCGCAAAATACGCACAGCATTAAATATAATATTCAGAGCGAAAGGATGACCTGACCTCTGACCCCAAAAAAATATTACAATAATTAAAGACTACGCCATAAAAGTTTTTTTTTCGAAGTATGTAGGTGTTGGTAGCTCTACTGGCTTTGAGAGCGTAACTGAGAGGGGTGGCGAGCGCAGAAGCTCCTCTGAGGGGTGGGCCCGTAGAAGAGAGTCCTGATGCGTCGTGGGGGAAACATTGCTCTAAAGGCGCCTCCTGCAAGGCTCGGAGCTAGGTTTAGAGCAACGTTTGCTGCGGCTGAAAGAGCAATCGGACAGGTGCTTAGTCTTGACGCCCATGGGTCTGCGACTGGGAACCGCGGCCGAGGTGCGTCAGATAGCGGAGATCTCGTCTTCGCCGGCGAAGACACTGTGTGTGTGTGTGTATGTGTGTGTGTGATTGTGTATGGGCTACCATAAAAGTACTGGCTAAGACGTAATTTAACTGCACCTGTAAAACGAATTGATACCGCGATATAAAACAGGACAGTGACGTCTATTGTAACATTGAAACTTTCGCTGTACTGAGACATCACAATTATCAAATGCTTCATATTCAAAGTCTTTATCTGAATCTGCGTATACATCAAACAGTTTTAAATAGAAAAATCAATGATATGCATAAACTTTGTCTTGAAACTTTTAAATTAGCAGTTGTTGTCGTCTATCGGTTGCTTCAACCGATGCCCACAAGGCTCGATCTTGCGCCGCCTGGCTCCAGCGGCTACCCTCCATATATCGTCGGTCCACCTTGTGGGGGGTCTTCCTACGCTGCGTCGTCCGGTGCGGGGTCGCCATTCCAGCACCATCCGGCCCCAACGTCCATCGGTTCGTCGAACTATGTGCCTCGCCCATTGCCACTTCAGGTTCGCGATTCGTAGAGCTATGTTGGTGACTTTGGTTCTGCTGCGGATCTCCTCATTTCTGATTTGATCGCGTAGAGAAACTCCGAGCATAAGCCTCTCCATCGCACGCTGAGTTAATCTGAGCTTCCGAATGAGGCCCAAATTATCAGTCGTTATCATTAATGTCTTATTGAAATACATAAAAAAATGCAAAATAATATATAAGTAACAGTTAATGTCTTCGAAATTTTAACCATAAATCCACGCCGTAGTTTTTGTTGCTTGTCAAATCAAATACATCCATCATTCGTTCACTCAATGCAAGGCAAAGGCCAAAGATTCCAAAATATTAAACGTAACTTTCATTGGATATAAATAGTTTATAATCTGTTTTCTATAGTTGACTCTGAAAGATATAATTTTGACAATGATGTCACTTTGATATTTTCATTGGCACAATATATCTAACAAGTAATATAGGTATGGCTTTTTCCTGTGCCAGACTGGCACAATTTACTTCGCCAGTGTCACGTAGAAGTAGATGACGCACGTATAAGGATTTTTAATAAACGAATCTTTTGTTTATACATATTTTTTTAATTCACGTGAAAAAAAAGGGGTACTTGTACTTTCTACATGCTAATCCTTTAAATTACTTTAAACAACCGAAAACCAACAAACATATATATTATATACTAACACAACTACATTAAGCAAAATAATTAAGGTATTATATAATAATAAAATATATTGACTATTTGAACGGGTACATATCACGATGGCGATTTTTAATTTTGCCGATATTTCGACCCAGTTGCATGGATCGTGGTCACGACGATACCATCGTCGTATATGTACCCGTCCATCGTGATATGTACCCGTTCAAATAGTCAATATGTTAATAAACCACGAAAATTTAAGTTTAAAGCAATAATAAAATATTAAAACAACCATGTGTGCGCGCTCATTGTAAAAATTTACTCTCATCATTTTTCCCTAACGCACCAAAAGAAGTATAACTTCAAAGTGCGTGCGTACAAAGTACTCATGTCAGAAGTGAAATTTCTTTGGCAAACTAATTTTTAAGTATTGTTTATATTAATACAAATGTAAAAATTTACATTACCGAGACTTGGAGGGAAAAGGATGCTAGGGATATAATTGTCATTAAAATATTAAAAGTGTCGAAAGTTAATACAGATTATTTATTGAAATCTCAAATGACGAATTGTTAATATAAATGCCACGTGTTTTTTTGTCAATATTACTCCTCCTCCTCCTCCTAGGACTAGTACAGTAACCAATTTTCAACGACCATTTGTTTTTTTTCCATCATCCATGTGACGATCACCCCACCACGGAGTAGTGCACCTTCTTTTCTTCCAGCGCCCATTTGACAATCACCCTACCGCAGAGTAGTGCTGCTTTCTTTTTTCTATCAACCATTTGACAATCACTCCACCGCAGATTAGCGCACCTTTCTTTTTATCCATCATCCATTTGACAATCACTCCACTGCAGATTAGCGCACCTTTCTTTTTTCCATCATCCATTTGACAATCACTCCACCGCAGACCATTGCACCTTTTTTTCCATCATCCTTATGACAATCACCCTACCGAAGAGTGGTGCACCTTTATTTTTTCTATCATCCATTTGACAGTCACTCCACCGCAGAATAGTGCACCTTTCTTTTTTCCATCATCCTTATGACAATCACCCTATCGAAGAGTAGTGCACCTTTATTTTTTCCATCATTTATATGACAGTCCCCCTGGCGCAGAGTAGTGCACTTTTCTTTTTTCCGTCATCCATATGACAATCACTCTACCGCAGAGTAGGGCACCTTTCTTTTTGCATCATCGATTTGACAATCATCTGACTACAGAGTAGTTCACCTTTCATTTTCCACAGAGTACTTGAATCTTATTGTTTCCAATTGAAAATCTTCCTTCACAACAACGCCTCCTCGCATTCAAAACAATACAATATTAAAAAAAAATAAAACCTTAATAATCTAATGTCTAAAGTTTGTGTCATGTGTACTGCGAGAAAGAAATTTTGACATCCGATTTTAATTTAACTAACTTTATACAGAAACCTGTGTATCCTGGGAATTATCCTGGGTTTTGTGTAGTCTGCTTTAAAACCATTTCTCCTATGGGTGAAGAAGCCTTTGCCCAGCAGTGGGACATTAAAAGCCTCCTACTTACGTTGATTTATCTATATATAAAAAAAAATCTAGTCTGTTCTTTACAGTGAGAAGCAGTTTTCGATAACATAATCATTTCCACTGTGGAAATATGAAAAATCACTGCGGTCTTTATGCGAAGTGATTGATGGGCGATGAAAGCGTTAATATTATGAACACTTTCCTATTTGTGGATGTAATCTTACTAATATTAGAGATTGACTGGTACCTGTGGCTTTATCTGTTTAGAATTAGTACTCTAGTACTAGTAAAACTCTTGAAGATAGCTCTTAATAATATAGATATTTACACAAAAAATATATTTATGTAGACTTTGAAGCCATCCAACGAATGTGCCCCAAATTGGTTTTATAAATCTTTGAGATTATACGTGATTGGCTTGGAATTAAGCTTATAACCTTTCGCAATGTAAATAGACACTAAGAATGGACTTTTCCCATATTCCCACTGGAAGTTTACTTGATATTTTAAGCACTGGTATTGTTAAATTGTTGTGTTGTATAAATGTCTAATTACACAACATTTACAGGCAAATTCGGCTTGGATTAACTGGAACTGATCTTATAAGGAGTAAATTAGGCACCTTTTAATTTTGAAAACAGCTAGTATGTTACAGACCTATTTGATACAAAATAGACATTAGCTAAGTAATTCATTAGCTCAGGACCAACTTTTATCTTTATATTTTGACAACAAGTGAGCTTCGATTACTGGGTGGCTTCAGCAGTGGCTCTTTACCAGCCTAAAAACAAAGACGTGCCGACAAAGAGAAAATTAGCTTTCCATTACCATGCTACTAATTATAATAATAATAGTATTTATTATCTATCTATCTTTAATCTAATATTATAGGCACATCATCATCTAGTATTATAAAAATATAATAAAGATAACTTACAGTCATCATTTACTTGCCCCTATCCAACTAGGTAGGGTCGACACAGCATGTTTCCTTTCGCCATTTCACTCTATCCGCTGTCATTTCTACATTCACACCCCTTACACACATATCCTCTTTCACACAGGTTATTCATACTTTTCTTGCTCGCCTTCTTCCAGCCCTGCCGCTTACCATCATATTTAGGGTCCTCGTGCAAACATGGCTATCCTCCCTTCTCATGGCATGCCCATACCAGGATAGCCTTCCACTCCTTAACTTCTCGGTCTAACTAATAGTATATTAGTGATATTGATAACTTATAATTATTTTAAGTTAAATGAATGTATACGTGTGCGCGTGCGTGAGGATGTGTATATGTGTGTGAGTGTGTGTATGTGTGTGTGTGTGAGTTGGTGTGTGTCTGTATGTTATATACTCGGCAAAGAAAAAAAGAAAGAAACTCTAATTTGAGAACATGTACAATTATAGTTTTTAGTAGATTAAAGCAGTATTTGTTCGATCCTTGGATAATTTTGACGGCCTCGCTGGCGTAGTGGTCCTAGCAAAGGTCCCGGGTTCGACCCCCGGTAGGACGAATTTAGTAAATTGTATTTTCTAATTTGTCGGAGTCCGTGGCTTTTTAACGGCTTTTTTTGCTGTGTAGAAACAATTAGGGGTATATCGCCTCTTACAAGATAAGAGTGCTTCCATCTTTGACTGTATCATCACTTAACGTTACTATTACTTACCATCAGTAAAACTAGTCGTTTTCGAACAAAGTCATTTGTAAAAGTAATTAATAAAGGAACAACTGCTGTTATTGGAAATCCTACACACCTTCCTTCTATTTTTACACATTTCACACAAACATATGAACTTTCAACACTTGTCAGACAAAAATCAACTTTATTTCGAAACGGACAATGTGATAATTAAAATTTCAACTACCTTAATTTGGCTACACGCTACATTTTGTCACGCAAGTATGAAAAATGAGAGTTATTCAATCGCACGATGGAATTTGAACTTTAATTTCATAACATTAAAGTACACCATCGCATGTGTGTGTTATCAAACAATATTATTTTTATGACCACGCGTTTACTTCAGAACAACGGAAAATTTACTTTAGCGTTAACACAAGGTTCATTTTCATTTGCAATGGCATACGTCAAAATTTATATTTACAAGTCGAATTCTTTTCCCGTTTACAAACACTTTTTCTAATGGATATATTAAAGAGTTTTGTTGCAATTTCTACATGTCCACGTTCCGTACGTATAAACGGTCAAGTTGCTTATATGGATGACATGATTTTCTTGCATACACTGCGCCGTCCAGTGTGGTGTCGTTATTCCAGCACCTTCTGGCCTCAACGTCCATCGGTACATCCATTGCCACTTCATCTTCGTAAGTCTTAGGTCATTGGTTCTTTCACGGAGCTTCTCGTTTTTGATTTGATCGCGTAGAGAAACTTCAAGCATAACCTTATCCATCGCACGCTGTGCGATTTTGAGCTTTCGAATGTGGCCCATAGTTAGCGACCACGTTTCCGATCCGCAGGTAATACGCACTGTTCGAATACTTTGGTCTTTTGACACTGAGGGATATTGGACGAAAAACGCTGCCCAACCGTTTTGGATCCGGCGGTTGATCTTTCTCGAAATAGGACCTACATAGCTGGACTATATCTCCCAGGTATACTCGTAAATTTCGAGTGCAGAGTTCTCAACGATGGATACAGCGTCATGGATATTGGATATACCTTTCGTCTTATTCATGTTCATTTTTAGGCCCGCCTGTTGAGAACCTCTGTTGAGGTATTAAGATCTTTCAAGGTCTCCGTCATAATGTCTACGTCGTCTCGTCGTTTAAGTTGTTGCCCATTCTGTTCCACTCCATTAGTTTAAAGAGGTCTTCCAACGCCGCGGTGAAGAACTTCGAGGAGAACGTCTCCCTGTCGCACTCCACGTTGCAGTTGGACAGATCCTGAACTTTGTATATGGAATGACATAGTGGCGTTTTCGTACAAGCACTACAGCACGTCTATATATCGCTGGTCGATTTGGCATCTCTGCAAAGATCTCAACACAGCCCAGGACCGACGATATAAGGAGGGTCACCCGTAGCCCCTGGAGCCAGGCGGCAGAAGTTCGGCACATTATTACAATTAATTATTATTTGTATCTGTAAATTTCAAACTCAGTCAGTTACTATATAAAGCTGCAAGAGCAACAGTAGCCTATCCATTTATTACACACTATTTTTGTAATTTTAAAGCGATGAACGAGATAGATAACAATATGCAAAATAATAAGGAAAAAAAAAAGAACTATGACAGAATTTTAAAATCTTTTTATAGATTTACTGGTCGATTATCAAATACATCGAATTGTGAAAATTTTGTCACTAAATCATTATAAATTCTGGACATTCTAACTAATGGTATATGTCTACCGCACATATCGTAAATGTAAGTTTCTGTCAAATTCTGTCCAACCCTTAAGGACGCCCACCTTCAGGTGTCGGGTGCAATGGACATCATTAGGTAAGGCCTTTATCCAGCAGTGGATCTCCATCGGACAATGAGAGTGAGTGAGAAAGATTCGTTACCAACGAATAGACATATTCAAAAGAATTCGTCGTTGTCGTCGTCGTATCAACCGATGGACGTTAATTGCTGGACAAAGGTCTCTCTTATTGAATTCCAAAGGGCCCGATCTTGCGCCGCTTGCATCCAGCGGCTGCCAGCGACCCGACTAATATCATCGGTACATCTGATAGGGGGTCTGCCGACGTTGCGTTTTCCGGTGCGAAGCCGCCACTCTAGCACCTTCGGGACCCAACGTCCATCGATTCTGCCTCGTTGCCATTTCAGCTTTGCAATTCGGTAGGCTACGTCGATGACTTTAGTTCTCCTACGCATGTCCTCATTTCTGATTTGATCACGTGGGGAAACCCCGAGCATAGCCCTCTCCATTGCCCAAGGAGTGACTCTGAGTCTTCTTACGAGCCCCAAACTCAGCGGCTATGTCTCTGTTCGAAGACCTTAGTCTTCAGGCACTGAGGAATTGTGGATGAAAAGATGTCCCGTAGTTTTCCGAACGCTGACCATCCGAGTTGGATTCGGCGGTTGATCTCTTTTTCGAAGTTGGACTTACCTAATTGGATCAAAAATAATTGGGTAAAAAGATTCAAATAGAGATATCTTGTTTGTTATATGATATTGAAAAAAAAGTATTAGACGATTGCGCTGTTATGGCAGCGATAAGGTCTAAAGGGGTATCAACTCTTCGTCCAAAAGAAATTAATATCTTTGATTTTGATTATCAGTAAATTTGATTACAACACCATAAGGACTTCTTGGAATCAGATCACTATCGCTCTGATTAGTTGATACTCTTATGGTTTATTCTATTACTGACAGATTAGCGCTTGACTGTGACACGTCTATGGTAATTGATGATACAGTCTGTAGTGTCTTCTCGGTGTTCAGAATAATGGATGAAGGTTTTTTAGGCGCTGATTGTAAGGGGAGGCAAGGGAACTGCTATTTATTCGTAAAAAAATATGTACTTTGCGATGCCAAGATGATTGTCCACTTTTGAACGTCCGTTAGGAATGTGGAAGATTTTAATGTCAGTCATTTATTTCCATAGACTGTGTAGTACGTTCATGTCCACAGAATATATTGTGAACATGATTGAAGAGTGTTACCTTGTATCAAGAAGTGACTTATGGTGTTCAACACATACATAAAACTCTTGCTTTTTTATTGCCGACAGATTAGCGCTTGACTGTGATCTAATCTTATCTTAAGTGATGATGGAAGTGTGCTAATCTGTTAAGAGGTTTCTTTTGCGCTGGGAAATGCATTTTCGCACCCCGCCTGTGACATAGAACCCAGCGTAGCTCCCGTCATTTGGGAATGAAAGGACTAGAGGTTCGTTAAGGCATTCCACTCTGGCCACTCCGAATGAAGCCGGCTGAAAAGTGCGCTACAGGGGGAGGAGTTGGATAAACCTCCGTCTCCCGTTTCCGATTCCCCTTATTCTGGGGTACTGTGCTTCAGCAGCATTCGCTATCTCTCTTTGTCGTGCCTCCTTTAGCGAAATAATAGTTTCGCTAATATGCACCTATAATACTTGCCAGCGAGAGGTCTGCACCGATGTGCGATAACAAAAGATGGTGCTGAGGTCCCCAAGCAGGACATTCAGCCACCATTCAGGTAATTTACCTTTTATGGTTATATCGTTAGTGCAAAGTTAGAATATTATCTTTGAAACACAATTAGGACTTTACATTTGACTTAACACGTAGATATAGCATTTTTTATCTTATACAAACAGTTCCAGCACCTGATGGTAAGTGATGGTACAATTTAAAGGTGTATACTGACTATGTTGACTTTAAATTCATGTCGTCATCTAAAAACTGGCACAACACATGATAAAATCTTACTTAATACATATTTAATACTATCTATACCCAGGGGTGTTATATTTTTGAATGATAAACGCAGACGATAGGAAACAAGAATTATAAGACATTAGGATAATGCCGCTATATTTAATTTGTTTAGCAATTAAAGTTCTATCCTTATCGATATTGTAAGTAGCAGCCCTATAACGTCCCATTGCTGGGCACAGGCCTCCTCACTCCGTGGAGCGATGGTTTTTAGAGCATAGACCCACCACGCTGCTCCACTGCGGATTGACAGGCATATTACACAAGTGCACTCTCTACTCCTTCACTCCCATAGTCCGATGTGGCGGCAATCCGACACGATCGGAGAGAGATCAGGCGCAGGACTGACGGCTTATCGTGGTCTCCGAGGCACGGGGGTTGATCACACCGCCAGCTTCCACTTCGGGAAAATTTTGAGAAAATCTTAATAGCAAACTCAATATTGATCTTTGAATTGGCCCGACCTGGGACTCGAACGCAGGACCTAATGTCTGTAGTTGAACATCACCACTAGACCAATGAGGCAGTTTTACCAATATTATAAATGCGAAAAAAAGGTTGTAAAGCATGGAAATATCGTCATTTTCAGACCTAGAAGATTGAATTTTTAGGCTATTGATATTTTATAAGAGAATATGACATTCAACGTTTGTAAAATTTTTACCCTCAACGACGTAAAATAACAATAATTATTTATATAAAATAGATATCCAGGTATCTATTGACTCATCACGATATCTCTCAAACCATAAAGTGCAAAGACTTGAAATTTGGTAGGAATATCCCTTTTGTCGAGTAGAGGTAATGTTTGTAAAAGAATTTGCCAAAATTAATGAAATTGCTACCCAAAAAAGATTCCACGCAGACGAACTCGCGGCTTCAGCTAGTCGCGGGTTCCTATATAAATGCGAAAGTAACTCTGTCTGTTGTCACGCTTTTACACCAAAACTACTGAACCGATTTAAATAAAATTTAGTACACAGATAGTCTAGAACCTGCGAAAGAACATAGGCTACTTTTTAATGCGAAAAAGGGCTGTAAACATACATAGCATCACGCCTCATTCCAATAGNCAGTCTCCTTTCATTCATTCTTTCTACATGCCCAAACCATCTAAGCATACCTTTCTCAATTTAAGTCACTACGTCTTCTTTTATACCACAACGTTCTCTTATCACACTATAATAGGTCTGTAAAGCATGGAAATATCGCCATTTTCAGACATAAAAGCTTGAAACTTACTCTTTATTGATTTGATATAAATTAGAATGACATTCAACGTTTGTAAAAGTTTTACCCCCAAAGACGTAAAATAACAATCCTTAACCTTATATAAATGCGAATGTATCTCTGTCTGTTGTCACGCTTTTAAACCAAAACTACTGAACCGATTTGAATGAAATTTTCTACACAGACAGTCTAGAGCCTGAGTATTCAGCTAGAAAAAGGGTTGTAAAGGATGAAGATATCATCATTTTTGTGGGTAAAAACTTACTTTTTATGCTATTTATTCAATATAAATAAATATGACATTCAACGTTTGTAAAAGTTTTATCCTCGAGGGCTTAAAATTACAATATTAAATGCGAAAGTAACTCTGTCTATTGTCGCTCTTTACCTCCAATACTACTGAACCGATTTAAATGAAATTTGGTACACAGATAATCTAGAGCCTGAGGAAGGACATAAGCTACTTTACTTTTAGAGCTAGAAGCTAGATACTTTCTTTTTAGGGTATTGATTCGATATAAATCAATATGACATTCAAAGTTCGTAAAAGGTTTACCGTTAACAGTGTAATATAACAGTCCTTATTCTTACTAATAAGATAAATATGAATGTATCTCTGTCTGTTGTTACGCTTTTAAACCAAAACTCCTGAACCGATTTAAATAAAATTTAGTACACAGATAGTCTACAACCTGCGAAAGAACATAAACTACTTTTTAATGCGAAAAAGGGCTGTAAAGCATGGAAATATCGCCATTTTCAGACTTAGAAGCTTGAAACTTTCTTTTTAGGCTATTGATTTGATATAAATTAGTATGACATTCAACGTTTGTAAAAGTTTTACCCCCAAGGACGTAAAATAACGATCCTTAACCTTATATAAATGCGAATGTATCTGTCTGTTGTCACGCTTTTACACCTAAACTACTGAACCGATTTGAATGAAATTTAGTATAGAGACAGTCTAGAGCCTGAGTATCCAGTGTAAGTCCATTACATATGCTAAAAAAGGGTTGTAAAGGATGAAGATATCATCATTTTTGTAGGTAAAAACTTACTTTTTAGGCTATTTATTCAATATAAATAAGTATGACATTCAATCTATTGTCGCTCTTTAGCTCCAAAACTACTGAACCGATTTAAATGAAATTTGTTACACAGATAATCTAGAGCCTGAGGAAGGACATAAGCTACTTTACTTTTAGAGCTAGAAGCTAGATACTTTCTTTTTAGGGTATTGATTCGATATAAATCAATATGACAGTGTAATAACAGTCCTTATTCTTAGTAATAAGATAAATACGAATGTAAATCTGTCTGACGGTTGCGCTTTCAGGTAGAGATTTTTGTTCTAATTTAAATGAGATTTGGTACACAGATAGTCTAGAGAAGTGTTCCCTAACGTGAGGCCCACACCCTACAAAGGATTTAATAGTTAAGGAGGCAATTAAAATTTGGGGTCATGGATCGCTCTATATAAATATAGAAAGATGAATTTAATTAAAATTATTCTGAATTTCACTGTTTTGGTAACAATTACATAATGATTGCCTAATTGGTCTAGTGGTTAGCATGTTCGACTACAGACATGAGATCCTGGGTTCGAGTCCCGGGTCGCACCCATTCAAAAATCAATATTGAGTTTTCTATTAAGATTTTCTCAATATTTGCCCGAAATTGGGAAGTTGGCTGTGTGCTCCACCCCCGTGCCTCGGAGAGCACGTTAAGCCGTCGGTCCTGCGCCTGATCTCTCTGCGGTCGTGTCGGATTCCCGTCACATCAGACTATGAGAGTGAAGGAATAGAGAGTGCACTTGTGTACTATGCCTGCCAATCCGCAGTGAAGCAGCGTGGTGGGTCTATGCTCTAAAAACCATCGCTCCACAGAGGGAGGAGGCCTGTGCCCAACAATGGGACGTTATAGGGCTGCTACTTACCTTTTACCTTACATACATACATAGCATCACGCCTCATTCCCATAAGGGTAGACAAAGACCACGCTCTTCCATTTGCGACGATCCTTGCATATCTCCTTCGCTTCCTTCATTCTCATTAAACGTTTCATAAAAGTACATCGGTTTAGAGTACTCTTGATTTGTCCCTTATTTAATATGTACTTGATTTGATCCAGGAACGTTCGCCTTGGTCTTCCCCTTCCAACTTTCGCATTCACTCTTGACTCATAAATCCTTTTTGTCAGTCTCCTTTCATTCATACTCTCTACATGCCCAAACCATCTAAGCATACAAGAATGTATGTATAAATAAATACGTAAACGAAGTCGCGGTAGCTCTTGTAACAGATAATAAAAGTTACATTAACATTTTGAAGTAAATCTCAAAAGATGTAACCTATTTATCTAAACATTATGAATGCAGTTTTTTGCCACCGAATCGGGGCTAATTTGTCTTACGTCACTTGTTACGTCGACTGTTTTTGACAAGAGGCATCATTGCGCAATTTGAAAGTGAATCTAGAAAGTCCGCTAATGACCGTGTTTCGGCCTTAAATAGCCCATAATGACGTCACACATGAAATAGTCCAATGGCTATGCAATACAACGAAGGCCCTTTTGTAGATAAAACTTTTTTGATGTGTAAAACCTCATTGGTCTAGTGTTCGGCTGTAGACATGACAATCGATATTAAGTAGTTGTCAGTGTGCTCTGACCCCGTGCCTCGGAGAGCACGTTAAGCCGTCGGTCCTGCTCCAGATCTCTCTCCAGTCAAATCGGACTACGAGAGTGAAGGAATAGAGAGATATGTCGGAGAATAAGAGAGAAAGAAAGCATAAAGCATAGAGGCGTAGGGTTCTCAGCCGATATAACTCACATCAATTTCCATATTGTGGGCGTTGATGGGTAATGTTGGTGCAATCAAACGCTTTATTAATTAACTCGGAATATAATATCAATATACCGATATCAATTTACACAATTAATAATAATAGCAAGGAACGCGACAGTTTCAAAAGTTGACCGCTCCGGCGGGATGTCACCCGAGACCTACCGAGACACGTGCGCCGGACTCCCACTATTGGCTCTGTCCCACGCCGATAGACCGATGGCGCCAGCGTTCCACAGACTACCGCTCTTCGATATATCTATATTTATTGCAAGCTTCTAAAACCTCATTTTATTGTGTTAGTAAAAAAACAGTGATTCTATGCTAGTAACATAGCCTATTACAATTACTGATATGCAAATCACCGCCTTCCAATCCATTAGAGATAACGCTGCAGTCTAACCTGGTAGCAATCATATTAAAGATACTGTTGGTGCTGCCACGCAATCTTCGCAACAGGGAGCCACATCTTTTGCTCATTGTGGCGTAAAAACTGCCAACTCTCGCCTCCGCAAATATCCCTGCTACAAAAGCAAGGCAGCTTCATCAGCACCCTGAATACGCGGAGAGCGTTGTAAGATTTTTGAGAATACTTGACCCACAGACTACATTTGTACTATACCCACCAACACGCAGTGGAGCAGCGTGGTGAATCTGTGTTCTAAAAACCCTCACACCAATGAGTGTAAGGAGGACGATAATGGGCTGCTACTTAAGGTAATTAGCAGCCCATTAATGTCCCACTGCTGGGCACAAGCTTGCTCCACTGCGGATTGACACTCTCTATTCCTTCACTCCCATAGTCCGTTGTGACAGGAATCCGACACGACCGGAGAGAATTCGGGCGCAGGACCGACGGCTTAACGTTTTAGCCAAGGCACGGAGGTGGAGCACACCGCCAACTTCCCAACTTCGGGCATATATTGAGAAAATCTTAATAGAAAACTCAATATTAATTTTTGGATTGGGGCTGCTACTTGCCTTAACTTTTTTATACAACAACCTCAGTGCCTAGAAGTTCTTACATATCCAGAACCCAATTATTTATCTAGATTTTTGGTCAGTCTTTACCTGTTAGACTTACTGATTTTTATAGCGAAACCAGGAGACAAAATGACAATGTCAATTTTGACAATTCTTTTTTTAAAATGTTTTTTGAAGTCCAAGGATGAAGAAAAGTTCTAATAATTGCAGGGGAATACCCTAAAAACAACCCTTTTCCGTTTCCCATACATACGTTTTCTATTTTAATTAAATAAAGTCAATTTGACCTTTATTGCTATTCAATGAAGTACATAATAAATTAAAAGTAAAGTAGTAAGTAAGTAGCAGCCCATTTACGTCCCACTGCCGGGCACAGGCCTCCTCACTCCGAGGAGCGAGGGTTTTGAGAGCATAGACCCACCACACTGCTCCACTGGGGATTGGCAGGCATAGTACACAAGTGCACTCTCTATTCCTTCAATCTCCTAGTCCGATGTGACGGTAATCCGACACAACCGGAGAGAGATCAGGCGCAGGACCGACGGCTTAACGTGCTCACCGAGGCACGGGGGTGGATCACACCGCCAACTTACAAGTGCTCACTGTCATTTTGCACTTTATTATCGCTGCAGGAAGTTCAAAATCAATTGAATAGTGACAAAAATGTAAAAGCTAAAGATATTTAGTACTGCTGTTATTACATTTCGAAAATCATTCGTAAAACTGAAATCTGCCACATTCCAAATCATTTTGACAGAAGTCTGTCGGGTCTGCTAGCACTCCATATATATAACTAGCAGACCTGGCCTCTCCTTGTTGTGGCTAAGGTTTTTAATAGACAAATAATTTGCAATAAAATAATATTGCCTCTATAAATTAGGAATATTAATCTATCCTATCTTTCATGTTGGACCAAACTGCACACGGTGTGCAAACTTGATTAAAAATGTTTAAGTAATTTAGGAGTCCATTGGACAAACATAATGACAGTTCACTGCGTATATATATTAGAAAACTTGTTGTATGTACATAAAAACATTGACTCTTTTAATAAAAAGAGTGAATGTACATCATATAACTTACGAAACCAAAACAAACTTGTTATAAATTCTAGTAGGCTGCATAAGATTAACAACTCATTTAAGGGTAACTGTATACGTTTCTATAATAAACTCCCACAAGACGTTCTAAAGATGTCAATTAATAAATTCAAAGTCTTTGTTAAAAGAAAGTTGATAGAAAAATCGTATTATAAGTTGCAAGATTACCTAGACGATAGAAACGCCTGGGAGTGAACGAATTGCTCTAATTTTAATTAAAATATAGTAAACTAATATGATATTGTAATGATGATGGAAAAAAAAAAATACCCGACTGAGTTTATTGTGGGTTCTTCTCGGATCGGGGCGCGAAGGAACCCTCGTATCTTTAGATTTTAAGCCGATTTTGAGTACCATCATCAGACGTATATTAGAATCAGAGTGTGGAAAAAAATATATAATTTGACGATTCAAAAGTGCTATAATATGCCTACTTGAATAAGGATATTTTTGATTGATTTTTATTTAAACAACGTGACACCTAATTATTTACATATTAAGATTTATAATTATTATTCTATGTTCTGTGTGTCCTTTTACTTATAGTAGGTATGTTTAAGTTAGCTCTAAGGTATTTAGATTTAATACATTTAATTTCTTAAGGTTTAAGTACATGTTTTAGTCATAAATTTGTTAATTGTTGCATGTGGTGCTTACCTTTAAGTAGCTTTGCATTTAGAGTAAGTGCTTCCTATAATCTTCTCTTTATAAAAATTTACGTCCTACTGGTGGGCACAGGCCTCTTCACTTATATGAGAGAGGGTTTTTAGAGCATAGACTCACCACGCTACTCCACTGCGGATTGGCAGGCATAGTACACAAGTGCACTCTCTATTCCTTCACTCTCATAGTGTTATGTGACGGTATTACACACATTTGGAGAGAGATCAGGCGCAGAACCGACGGCTTAACGTGGTAAATCTTAATAGAAAAATCAATATCAATTATTGAATTGGCCCGACCCGTAACTTGAACCCACGACCTCACATCGGTAGTCGAACATGCTAACCACTAGACCAATGAGGCAGTATATAATTATGTTAAAGCCAAAAAGCCTTAAGATATTTTTTCGCTGGGAAATGCTTTTATGCACAAACCCTAACCTTTAATCAGGAGCGTGGCGAGGCAGGAGAGCTTCACGATACCCACTAAAACTAAGCGGGACCCTCTTCATCCATAAGTAAACCAACTTTCGCATTCGTCCCTGGTACCTCAGATGTGTCCAATTGAGGATTTAAGGAGAGTACTCTGCCTCTTTTGGCAGTAAGGGGAAGCATCCACTGCATTCTCCCTCTCGCGCTCATGGGCTTCCTTAAGCGAGACTACGGTCTCGCAGAAGTAGGATGGATAATGCTATTCATTTCCTAAAGATGTGAAAGGAAACGAGTTTAAACTTTATCGTACTATTAGTCTGTAACATCTTTTATTACAAAGTGTATGACGCTACATTACTGTTTGTTTACTAATCCGAGCACGTTTTTTTACAAAAAAGCACAACAATATATAATAATTTCTACATCTCAAGATCGTGGGAGTACAGGTGAAATGCAGTTTCACTGATGGCCCAACAAAAAACAGATAAAGCCTGGGAAAAGGCGTTGTTTGACACGAAAGTGTTGTTCAACAAATAAAAATATTTGACAGTTTGTGTTCCTTAATGACATATTTGAGCAAGAGGTCGACTTGTTGTCGAAATTCGACTTTAATTCGCTGCCTTTACCTTTGTATTAACTGCCTCATTGGTCTAGTGGTTAGCATGTTCGACTACAGACATGAGGTCCTGGGATCGAGTCCCGGGTTGGGCCAAATTCCAAATGGATATTGAGTTTTCTAATAAGATTTTCCAAATATTTGCCCGAAGTTGGGAAGTTGGCGGTCTGATCCATCCCCGTGCCTCGGAGAGCACGTTAAGCCGTCGGTCCTGCGCCTGACCTCTCTATGGTCGTGTCGGATTCCCGTCACACCGGACTATGAGAGTGAAGGAATAGAGAGTGCACTTGTGTACTATGCCTGGCAATCCGCAGTGGAGCAGCGTGGTGGGTCTATGCTCTAAAAACCCTCGCTCCTTGGAGTGAGGAGGCCTGTGCCCAGCAGTGGGACGTCAATGGGCTGCTACTTACTTTTTTGTTAACTTTGTATTGCTATTCAATTAAAACAATGCAAATAATTAAAAGTGCGTGCGTACAAAGTACACATGTCAGAAGTGAAACTTCTTTGGCAAACTAATTTTTAAGCCTTGTTTATAGGAAGAGAAAAAGCAAGAGATGTTAGGAATTTAATTATCATTAAAATATTAAGAGTGTCGGAAATTAATACAAATAATTTAATGAAATCTCAAATGACGAATTGTAAATAAAAATTCCATGTGACAATTGGCAAAAGGTCAATACTAGAAACTGGCAACTTAAAATGCCACATGTTATTTGTATGTATATAAAAACGCTGCACATCTGCGTGACGCTAATCACGCATTTCATCGGTAAAAAATTTACCCTCATGCGCCTAAGTTGCATTTTTATTAACGATTCGTCATTTGAGATTTCAATAAATTATTTTTAATCGTTTCCGACACTTAATATTTTAATGACAATTAAATTCATTAAATTTCTTACATATCTTCCTTTTTCACTCCCTCTAAGTCTCGGAAATCTATAGTTTTTGATTTATATAAATATAAACAAGACTTGAAATATAGTTTGTAAAGAAGTTTCTCTTCTAACATGTGTACTTTATACGCACGCACTTTTCATTTTTTTATAGCGAATGTTAGTTTATCTACTCTATAAGAACTCTTCTAACATTTTGTTGTATGTATACTAATATTATCTAGCTGATTAGTTCGAATTGAAAAGTTCTTTTAAATATTAAAATAGCTTTTTTAAAAGAACTTTTTAATTCGAACTTCGGATAGTCCATTTACCGAGGAAGGCTATAGGCTGTATAACAATATGTTACGACTAATAGTTGTTGAGTAACAAAGGACAATATTGCAAAAACTGGAACAAATCATTCCTTTTGGAAGCTTCCCTTGCGTATGCTACGTAAACGGTTAAAGTTACGCAACAATCATATAGGACAGAATTGTACCTCTTAAAAAGATCTAACTAAAAGTATTGGATAGTAAATGACTATTTTATAAGGTTGAGTTGCTATGCCCTTTTTTATGGTAATCATATTTGCTCTCCATCTCTCGTGTATTGCAGACAAAGTTCCGTGGTCAAGGTAGTGGTAAATTAAAGAAACATCTGTTTTCCTACAAACATATGTCTCGTAGAGTCAAAGTTATTACATAATGCTGAATTCATGACATTTAGATATGATATAAGCGCTCGCGTAATACCCAGTTGAATAACAGGTCAGTTAAGTATGCATTTGCTGATTGACCCCTTGACATGAAGTCAAGTATCATGGCGATCTTTTTGACCTGTCCTTTATCTATATATTTACAACTTCCCTGTCCCCATACACTTGTCAAGTGCCCCACATGCAAACATACCCTCTATCGCAAATATCTTCATTGGTTGTGCGAATTTAATAACGAAATAAAACTTATTTTGTCCTTTAGTAAGTTAGTTTTCGTATTTTGTTTGGACAAAGTTCCAACAATGGCTAATGAAAGATATACGGTTGAAGAAATAATATGACATTTATAAAATTCAGACTCAATTGTTGAATTGTTTAGTGATGGCAGTGATGATAAAACCGAGGATAACGAGGTCATTGCAAACTTAATAGCTAATAGTTCAAACAGAAGTGAAGAGTTTCCTTTACGTGGAAGTCCATCTTCATCTGATACAATAAATAATGTAGCACCTGAGAAGGAATTATTTGGGAGAGAATTAAAAACGGGTTAGTATTCTTTATTTAATAAAAAGTTCTTTCCAGTAAAATAGTTTTATTACCTATATAAAAAACTATCTTGAATTATATACGACTCATGGGACAGGGAAGTTGTTATAAGATTACATTAGATAAGTTTATATTGACAAAAGCACTGAGGAAGTTACATTAGAAAAGTTCATATTGTTAAATACACTGAGGAGGTTACATTTGAAAAGTTTATATTGTCAAATACACTGAGGAGGTTACATTAAAAAAGTTTATATTGTCAAATACACTGAGGAGGTTACATTGAACAAGTTTATATTAGCAAATACACTGAGGAGGTTACATCAGAAAAGTTTATATTGTCAAATACACTGAGGAGGTTACATTAAAAAAGTTTATATTGGCAAATACACTGAGGAGGTTACATTAGAAAGTTCATATTGTCAAAAACACTAATGATGTTACATCAGAAAAGTTTATATTGTCAAATACACTGAAGAGGTTACATTAAACAAGTTTATATTGGCAAATACACTGAGGAGGTTACATTAAAAAAGTTTATATTGGCAAATACACTGAGGAGGTTACATCAGAAAAGTTTATATTGTCGAAAGCACCAAGGAGGTAATATTAGAAAAGTTACTATGGTGGTTAAGTTTACTTAAAATATCTGATAATCTACGTAATTTTATTATTTTTTTCTTTCATAAGAACCTTGTCCTGACTATAACAAACCAGAACAGCGAAAGAATTAACGAATTTGATCCAGACGTGCACGCGTGATGCCATGACATAGGGAAATAGGGACATATTTTTATTATAAATAGATTACTGCAACAACTTATTTGCAAATAGTCTTTGTTCAAACTTATTATTTGAATTATTTATTCTTGAATTTCGACCACTGTACGACCTTTAGTACGAGTTAATACTCCATTAGCGAACATTGATTTTTAAGTTTCTCTAATAAAAAAGAATGTGCCAGTCGAAGGTTATTGCAGATGTCTGTAAATATTCATAGAACTAACAAAATAGCTTGGTCTTTAAATCGCCTTAAACGTAATCAGCTGTTTTCTACCACAATCCTCGTACTCCGGTTCTCCTAATCAACATATACACATGATACTATTTAATTAATNAGAGATCAGGCGCAGGACCGACGGCTTAACGTGCTCTCCGAGGCACGGGGGTGGATCACACCGCCAACTTCCCAACTTCGGGTAAATATTGAGAAAATCTTCATAGAAAACTCAATATTGATTTTTGAATTGGCCCGACCCGGGACTCGAACCCAGGACCTCATGTCTGTAGTCGAACATGCTAACCACTAGACCAATGAGGCAGTTGTAAAAACGGTTTAGTATTCTTTATTTAATAAATAGTTCTTTCCAGTAAAATAGTTTTATTACCTATATAATTATCGTGAGTCATCTACGACTCATGGGACAGGGAAGTTGTTATAAGGTTACATTAGATAAGTTTATATTGACAAAAGCACTGAGGAAGTTACATTAGAAAAGTTCATATTATTAAATACACTGAGGAGGTTACATTATAAAAGTTTATATTGTCAAATACACTGAGGAGGTTACATTAAACAAGTTTATATTGGCAAATACACTAAGGAGGTTACATTAGAAAAGTTCATATTGTCAAATACACTGAAGAGGTTACATTAAACAAGTTTATATTGGCAAATACACTGAGGAGGTTACATCAGAAAAGTTTATATTGTCGAAAGCACCTAGGAGGTTATATTAGAAAAGTTACTATGGTGGTTAAGTTTACTTAAAATATCTGATAATCTACGTAATTTTATTATTTTTTTCTTTCATAAGAACCTTGTCCTGACTATAACGAAACAGAACGACGAAAGAATTAACGAAATTACATAGGGAAAAAGGGACATATTTTTATTATAAATAGATTACTGCAACAACTTATTTGCACATTGTCTTTGATAAAAGAATCTTAGTAATGTTCAAACTTATTATTTTAATTATTTATGATCGAATTTCGACCACTGTACGACCTTTAGTACGAGTTAATACTCCATTAGCGAACATTGATTTTTAAGTTTTTCTAATAAAAAAGAATGTACCAGTCGAACGTTATTGCAAATGTCTGTAAATATTCATAAAACCAACAAAATAGCTTGGTCTTTAAATCGCATTATACGTTATCAGCTGTTTTCTACCACAGTCCTCGTACTCCGGCTCTCCTAATCATCATATATACGTGATACTATTTAATTAATTTGATTTATTACAAGAAATATTTAAAAGTGTTATTGTAACTTGAAGACAAGTCCCTGTGGAACTTTTGTAAGGAAATTAGCATAAAAATAAACAGTTATACATAAAAACTAGTTTCCTGCTATAGAATTGCTCGACGGTCAGTGACATTTTAGTACGGGAACGTATGAAGGAATCCACTATTGGAGTGAGACGTATGGAGTCGCTTTAGTACCAGTGCGAGTGAGCTAGATATTTATTGTGTGAACGTGTTTGTACGCTGGTGACAGTGAAATCTTTAAGGGGACGTCTGTTTGGGTTTATATTTAGTTTTCCGGTACAACAAATACGCAAGGATTTCGTGGGAGTTTTTTAATTTTGCCGATATTTCGACCCAGTTGCATGGATCGTGGTCACGACGTTACTGCTGTGCTCGGTTGTGTCCAGCTGTCAAGGGCAGAATCTGCCTACCCTACGTCTAAAAAAAGTAAGTAAGTAGCAGCCCATTAACGTCCCACTGCTGGGCACAGGCCTCCTCACTCCGGGGAGCGAGGGTTTTTAGAGCATAGACCCACCACGCTGCTCCACTGCGGATTGGCAGGCTTAGTACACAAGTGCACTCTCTATTCCTTCACTCTCATAGTCCNTATTTTTTAATTTCAATGGCCTCGCGAACTAATCTCGGCATATAATGGCGGTCCGTGGAAAGAACTTTCGGGCTATGAAGTTCTATCCAGTGTTGAGTTCCCTGCTGCAAAATGTGCTCCGCGATCGCAGATTTTTGTATGTCGTTGTGCTTGACAGCATTTATGTGTTCTGACACACGAGTTGCTATGGAACGCTTCGTTTGCCCAATATAAGAGCTTCCACAGCTGCAGTCAATTTTGTAAACGTCCGGACATTGATACGGTAAACGATCCTTCGGAGATCTTACCATGTTTATTATCCTTTGTAAGGGAGTGAAGACAGTTTTGATGCTATAGTCGTTTCTCAGTACCTGTAAATAGTCAATATGTTAATAAACCACGAAAATTTAAGCTTAAAACAATTACATTTCGTAGGAGTATCTAAACCAAAGCCTTTCTTATATACATTTGAGCTAAGCACAACCATTAACTTCTCTATAACTATTTACAAAACTATCAGGATCAGGTACCCCGTGGGCAACATTGGTGGAAATAAATAATATTTCTATTAAAAGGAAGTGTGCAAATAAAGTTTTATATCTGAAGTATCACGTAACTTTTGCCTGCTAATCCAAATATCTTATCAGGGATTTACAAGCTTACTGGTTGTAGATGTTGCTAAGAGATGTGATGGATTGCGAATCTTATCACCGAGAACGTTAGAAGACTAAAATTGAGAAAGGTATGCTAGAGAGAATGAATGAAAGGAGACTGACTAAAAGGACTTATCAGTCAAGAGTGACTAGAAAAGTTGGAAGACCAAGGCGAACGTTCCTGGACCAAATCCAGGACATTATAAACAAGGGCCAGATCAGAGGTACGCTAAAAGGACGAACTTGTCTGAAAGTTTTAATGAGAATGAAAGAAGCGAAGGAGATTTGCAAGGATCGTGGCAAGTGGAAGGACGTGGTCTTTACCTACCCCTATGGGAATGTGTATGTTGCTAAGAAAATTGTTGGGTAATCGTAACATTGCTGAATAGGAGTGATCTCTCACTCCCCACCATATTAGGTGCTATGCTTGGTCATGTGTCAGGTTGGAGAGCAGTTGCTCCGTCTGCGACGCTATCGTCCTGCAGAAGAAGGCACTGAACAAGCAATGGTGCTCTCATGGCAGACGCTACTCCTTCTAGTCACAGGGGGCGCCAGGGTGCAATTTTGCTTGCCTGCTCTCCTTCAACTACACCCTTAAGTCGAATTCTTACAGGACACCAGAGCTGAGTGTGTCAGCGGACATGGATCTCAACACCTGCATGATGATGGTTCCGCTGGGTTTTAGTGTAACTCCCGAATGGAAGCTTATCTTTTATAAGTGATCACAGGCCATGCACCAAAGATCCCACTAGTCATTAAAAAGGACATTTTTCTGTGTTTGTTTTTCTAGAAAACGAACTTAGGACTATTATTAACAAACCGAGTTATTAACAAGTATATATTAAACGTTTCGTTACGTTACGAATGCCGAATGAATTTGAGATAGTATGCATTATATGGTTTTGTGTCACCGCGTAGTTCCTGATTCCGTGGAGACATGGGTAAATTCGTTATTTATCGGATTGAATTGTCAATCTGAACCTGAAGTCACAAAAAAATTCAACAGAAGCTGTTTTAAAGGAGTTCAGTGACATATACACTCACATTATGTAGATAAAGATATTTTGTTTTATAGTTATAGAGACACAACAATTATATAAATTTATTGCAAATATAACATGGCATAAAATTAATAGTTATATTTTATAAATTTAAATGTATAAATTCCTAACCCTTGTTCTAAGTGTTTCAAGTATGTATCCCAAGATTAAGGAGTGCCTTTTTGTCTATCAGTTTAAAAATTTTATTAAATAAATTGATATATAAATATGATATTCTAGTGAAGCCAGAAAAGTGTATCTTACTGTATTTTAGATACTTCGCCTTAATAAGTGCATCAACATATCGTTGCACTCCAGTAACGGGAAAGGTGTAAATATTGTTATAAATTACGTTACGTAATAACCAATACCGATATAACATAGTAATGTCGTGATATTTCTCAATTTAACCATTTCGCCATAATTATTTATTTAAATATATTATTTACTAGCTGATCCACACCACTCCGTCTGCACCACCTAAGAAATACAGAGAAGGGACAATTTTTGTTAAAATAGTTATAGTGACCAACCTTAAAAGATGAGACATGTTTTTTTTACTAATGGGGTCGAGATTAGGGTACTCCGTGAGGGTACGAACTCGCAATACATATTAAAACCCAACGGAACCGCCATCAACCATGAGTGGGGAGCCAGAGGTTCGTTGAGGCATTGCTCTCTGGCCCCCTCGGTTGCAGCTCACAGATATTCTACAGGGGTAGGAGTTCTACGAATCTCCCCCTCCTGCCCCCGGCGGCATTTACCCTCTCCCTTTGCCATGCCTCCTTAAGTGAGATGACAGTCTCGCAAAAGGAGGCAACCGCTCTCCAGCCCTGTTCACTGGTAAGTATTGCTCCTATAATGCTTGCCAGTGAGAGGTCTGTGTCGATTAGCGACGTCGCAATGAGTCGCTGACAACCAACAGTTTGGTACAGGTATTTGTCGAAGCAACCATGATTGGTAAGCTCCTGTACCAACCTCTAGGAGAGCGGTCCTTGTTCTCTGCCCAGCCATTTGTCCAGATGAGGGCAGATCGCCGCTACTATGGCCCCGCCCCGCATATAAGCAGCCGTGATAACTTCCGCCCTGAGCTCCAATAGGGGATCTCCTGCCAGAAGACATATGCTGCCGTGGAATTTTTTTAGAACTCTAAAGGGATACAATTCTGTCTTATATGTTTTTTGCAAAACTTCAACCGTTTACGCAGTACACACAGTGGATTTAAAAAGACCAGATTTTGGAGCATTCCTCATTAGTGCATTAGTCTTGGCGTGATGATATGTAGCCTTTCCTCGACAAGTAGGCCATCAATATTTGGATGTATGTAAATATATATGTTTTAGTATGTATTAATGTAGGTTTTTGTATCTATATATTTTAGACACCACCTACCCTTTTTGGTAACACAATTTTCTTAAGGTTGTCTGGCAGTAATCACTACTCAGGCTTATTGTATATATTTCATATATTGTTTGTGGTTTACAGTAAAGTATATTCCCTCTCTCCGCTTGTCATCTCTTTCTATCTAACGTTAAAGTGCATCTACGTAATAAGTAGGCCCATTGCGAAATAAATAGAATGACAAAATGTGCTAGTAATGTGTTATAAAATTTTAGAGATTTTCGCTTTTGTTTAGTAGCTTATCTATCGCATAAGGACAAGAAACGTCAGCGTAGTAGATGAGGGCTTAAGTGGGTATTCCATTGGCATGCCAGTGAGTCCTTTAATTCCCACTGGGTTTTACTTGAGATCGGAGTACGTAAAGACATTTCCCAGCTTGAAAAAAGGGCTACTTCCAACGGTATGAGATTGGGCCTTAATCAAGAAAGTATTAGCTGTAACTCAGCGGAGGGCTTTAAAGTATTTGTATATTTTGTATAAGTGCTTGTATATTTTCTATATTATACATACGCATATTCCGTACCCATTTTTAATAGGATATGATTATTTAAGCGATAAAAATGTTATACTTGTCTGTTGAGAATAAGAGAGAAGGAAGAGCAAAAAGCACAGGGGTGTAGCGTTCTCCGTCGAAATCGTCATTACTGGCATCCATAATTTCCACACTGTGGGTGTTGGTGCAAACAAACACTTTATTAATTTACTCAGATTATAATGTTCAATCACTTAATCTTCCCGATAATATATAGTTGACCGCTCCGGCGGACCGTCACTCGAGAATTGCCGAGAGACACCGCCGGCTCACGACACATGACTCTGTCCCACGCCGATAGATAAATGGCGCCAGCGTACCATACACACCTGCACTCCGTCATACTATATTTAAAAGATTACTAACTTATTTCCATTAATTTTTAAATGAATACCGTTGTTTGTATATTCAAAAATTAATAGAAATAAGTTAGTAATAGTATTTAGAGTAAGGTCTGGACACATGGCTTTGGGTACGTTCAAGTATCTTATGAGGAAGAGTCCTTCCCCTATTTGTGCAGTTTGTGGTGTAACTAAAGATCTTGAACACTTGCTAATGGCATGTGTTCGGAATATAGTTTGAGAGAAACATTAACGCATGAATTAAATTTAAATTTTAGAAATATTGGTGTTTTTAATTTAATCTTAAGTGAACCTTTGAATTTTTTGCCTTTTAAGTTATATAATTTGTTAATAATTCGCTCAAAGAATGTTAGTCTTTCTTTTATGTAATTACATGTTTATTTCATCTTAGTGTTAAATTTTTGTGTGTTAGTTTTTAGATTTACGATAGAGCTGGCGTGTTGTTGTTGTTTTTCTTGCCCTTATCCCACTAGGTGGGGTCGGCACAGCATGTTTCCTTTAGCCACTTCACTCTATCCGCTGTCATTTCTACATTCACACCCTTTATTCACATATCCTCTTTCACACAATTCATCCACACTTTTTTTGGTTGCCCTCTCCCGGCCCTGCCGCTTACCATCATATATAGGACCCTCTTGAATACATGGCTATCCTACCTTCTCATTACATGTCCATACCAGGCTAACCTTCCAGTCCTTAACTTCTTGGTCACTGGTGCTACTTTCACACATCCTCTAATATACTCATTCTTAATCTTATCTAATTTTGTCACTCCACACACCCATCTCAACATTCGCATCTCCGCTGTATGCAATTTCCTTTCATTCTCCCCTTTGGTGGCCCGGCACTCTGATCCATACAGGATGACAGGTCTTACGATCGTCTTATAAATTTTCCTCTTTAGTTTAAGGGGTATTCTGGCATCGCAAATCGTTCCCGAGACCTGCCTCCACTTCATCCAACCTGCATTTATCTTGCTAGTAACATCTATTATTAAAAATACAAAAGCTCCTTAAAAAAAAGAGTAACCATTGAGTTTCTTGCCGGTTTCTTCTTAGCGGATTTTCCCAACCGATAGTATATTTGTTTTCATGTTTTTGAAGGATTACTTAAAAAAATAACTATATTTTACGTTTTAAAAGCGCTGTGGAAGCCTAGACGAATAAAGAACATATCACTTTGATTAAAAGGTCCTTTTAACCAGTGGCTTTATGTTCTGCAATTGCGTCATTAAATTACAGTGAAACTAATTTCAATAATAAAAAATATGCATATATTATTTATACTCTATTGTAAATAATTTGATAAGGAAATCCTACTCATTGTTTTGTGTTCAGTGGACTGTCGCCGCTCAAGTTGTATGATAAAGTCGATGACAGTCGCGATAATATTTTACAGCACAATGCAAATAACGTTGTAATTGTATAATATTACGCGATATCGGTACGTGAAAGTGAAACGGACCGTTTGCAACAAAATATTTAGCCGTTTTTCTAAGTATTGTTTCTACATATGTCCGATAAAGAACCATTCATTCTATCTGGATTTTTTTAAATTATAATTTATTGACCTTAACTATGATACAACTTTACGCAAAATTCGACATAAATATATTACAAGAATTGATTTGTTTTTTGCTTCGTGACATTTTCTGTGAATACATACATACATAGCATCACACCTCATTCCTTCCACTTGCCACTTCGCTTCTTTCATTCTCATTAAATCTTTCGTACAAGTTCTCATCTCTACCGCATTTTTTTTACTTTTGTGATTCTTCTGCCATACCCAACTTTCACTACCATACATAAGTGTTGGCACCAACACTCCAGCATGCACTGCCAGTCTAGCCCTTTGAGACACCATCTGGCTATTCATAAAGGCGTGCAGAGCACCATTTACCATATTCCCTGCATTCACTCTCCTTTCAATATCACTTTCACATGTTCCATCTTTTGTAAATTTAGATCCCAAGTATACAAATTCTTTCACCTCTTCCACTTGTTCCCCATCTATCAAAATATTGCCATTCATCATAGATTCATCTCGTTCAAAAAGCATAACTTTCGTTTTGTTTACATTCACTTTCATTCCTTTCCCTTTCAAAGCTTCATTCATAATATTTAGCATCTCCTGTAGCTCATTAGCGGATGACGCAAGTATTACTTGATCATCAGCGTAGAGTAAACATTTGATGAGTAATTCATTCATTCTTAACCCATACATACTTTCTTTTAAATCTGTCAAACATTTATCCATGAATAGGTTGAACAGCCATGGTGACGCAACACATCCCTGTCGAACACCTCTTTCGACAGGAAACCACTCCGTGTACGCTCCGTTTATTCTGACACAAGCACTAGAACCCTCATAGAGACTTCAATGCCTGGATCAGACATCAGCTCACCCCATACTTAGATAACGTTGACCACAGCTCATTCCTCACCACTCGACAATAGGCCTTTTTTATTCGATCCCGAATAAAAAGTAGCCTTTATATATTTCAGAATATCTGGGCAACTTACAGAGATGCCAGAGACTTACTGGCTAAAACAAAACGTTCTACTATTTCTATAGCCTATATTAATCCTTATAACATCACCTTTTAACACGCTTTTATTAGCTCTACCTGTGTGTATATAATAGAAAGTTATAACGTGATTTTGAACCACTTTTAACGATTCCATTGGGTTCAAACTTCATACATTTGTTAAAAATGAATTACAATGCAATAATCAAGTAAAGAGAAATGCAGAGTTAGGGTAGAAATGTCACACAAAGCACCCCACGCTTTTAGAACAGCGACATTAAATATTTTCGTCATTAATTTATTAATGCTATAAATTATATACGCCTTTTTAGTTTGATTATTTCTAAAAGCGTGTTTTTTTAGATTTTTTACACTATAATTTATTCGATACATTTCAACAGCTTCGCTGGTGCAATGGTGTGAGTAATTTCTTCGCTAGCTTCTGGGTTTAATTACAGGCAGGGTTTGTTTAATAAATGTAGACACTATGAGAGGTAAATTACCTCTTAAAACTATCACAGTCAAGAACTGTTAAATGGTTAACCGAAATAATATAAGAAATTACGAACAGGTAAAGCGCGTGTTTATTGTAACATAAGTAAATCGAAATACTAATGTTTACGCCACTTTAAAAATAGAAATAGATGACTGCTAAAGATTTTTCTTTGCATGAGATTAAGTAATTGGCTAGCAATTACAGGACGTTACACTACAAATTGTTAAATAAGACATGCGTAGAGTCAGTCACGCAATTTAGTATTAGCAAGTGTATCACGTATATATATTAACGTACACGTAAATAGATCCGATGTAGCATCTGTCTTTTAAGGTTGACTCATTAGAATGAAAGAATTCGAAACTTAGGGCATAGGGCTCTCAGTCACAACCATTTTGTTTCTACTTTATAAAACGAAACAGATAATAACAGGTTTACTGTTATTCTAACGGAATCAAGAACTAAGCGGGTAACACCACAGAAAACAGCTTGTATCATCAATATTAGTCGAGCTACTTATGAGGAGTTCACTACTTTGTAAACGTACAGAACAATTCTTTCGTATATGATAAGATGAAGAAGTATTATATCTTTAAAAAAGGCATGTAGCAGCCTTTAAACACCCCACTGTTGGGTATAGGTCACCGTACTCTTAGAACTGCCTCATTGGTCTAGTGGTTAGCATGTTCGACTACAGACATGAGGTCCTGGGTTCGAGTCCCGGGTCGGGCCACTTCAAAAAATCGATATTGAGTTTTTTATTAAGATTTTCTCAATATCCGCCCGAAGTTGGGAATTGGCGGTGTGATCCACCCTCGGAGCCTCGGAGAGCACATTAAGCCGTCGGTCCTGCGCCTGATCTCTCTCCGGTCGTGTCGGATTCCTGTCAAATCGGACTATGAGAGTGAAGGAATAGAGAGTGCACTTGTGTACTATGCCTACCAATCCGCAGTGGAGCAGCGTGGTGGTGGGGGGTGGGTCTATGCTCTAAAAACCCTCGCTCCTCGGAGTGAGGAGGCCTGTGCCCAGCAGTGGGACGTTAAAGGGCTGCTACTTACTTTATTTTACTTTACTCTTAGAAGAAAGGGTTTTAAATGCATCTCTGAGGATTGGACAGGCAACATATACCCAAGAATTACTCCCTGGTTTCCTAACGATGTTTTCCTTCACCGAAAAGCACAAGTTTCTTTTTATAACCCTTCACCTCACCGAAAGAAACATTTTTTTCCAAGTAACATGTCCCAAAAAAAGGAAAAATAATGAGTAAACTGTCCTACGTAAATGGAGTTAAATACAGTCCCTTGCTCCGGCTCGCACGGATGTTTTTTGCGTCGATTGCTCCGCAGATCGATGAAAAGCCACGTTAGCGGCTTTTGGGACTTAAATCTTCATATAAGAGTATCAAATGTTACGATTTTTATGTTTGCTAATAGTTAAACTATACAATGTTATATTTTTTTTATTAAATTATAATTCTGGTGTGACGTCATGTTGCACTAAACTTTGGAGTCGTGAAAAAAGTCCGTTTTGTATTTATAGGCTCATATCTTTAAAATTAACTCTTACCTCAAGAGTTTTCATTGTTATTCACGTCACTTATATAATCAAAAGACAAATAATCAATAATAAACACACACAGTTTATAAAATATCATAATAAAACTTAACGACATTATTACGAATTATTTTTTGTTTTTTCTATTGCCTGGTGTTATCTCTACCCATAAAGATGATAGACATTAAGACTTAAAGAGAAAGAGATCCTTATATTTCTGATGGCCTGAGTTGAGACAGAAATATGGTATCATGTCAACCGGTAGTTGACTTGGGATAAAGAAAAATGTAGTGCTGAATCCACACGTCTCACAACTAAGCCATTATGGTCTACCTCTATATACCTCTATAATTATATATAACTAGCAGACCCGACAAACTTCGTTCTGTCAAAAAGATTTGGAATGTGGTAGATTTCAGTTTTACGAATGATTTCCGAAATGAAATTACAGCAGTACTAAATATCTTATCTTTTACATTTTTGTGACTATTCAATTGATTTTAAATTTTGCGCAGCAGTAATAAAGTGCAAATTGACTCTTTGACGTTAAGAAAACGCCTACATTGCTTAGACAACAGTGAGTCATTGGAATTTATTATGAACTTTATTGAATAGCAATAAAGCTCATATTGACTCTACATTTTAGTTAGAAAACGTTTGTATGGGAAATAGAAAAGGGCTGTTTTTAGGGTTTCCTTTGTCATTTCGAACTTTTCTCGCCGTAAAAATCATCCTTGGACTTCAATGAACTTTAAAACAAAATAATTGTCAAAATTGACCCAGGCGTTGTTCAGTTGAGTGAGATTGCTGGGTATTTTTCTTTTACTGTGTTCCGATTACTTCTTTTACTTTTATTTTTAGTTTCATTGTGTATATCTTCAGTTCTTTTTAGCCTGTAAAGGATACGTTTACAATCGTCGTACTACAAATAGTATATATTCTTTAGCTATTATCAATTATTTAAATAGACAGATGAACATTCTTTTGTTGACCGTACGTCCCATTTAGAGTCCGAGAAAAACGAATGTCGGTTACATCAGCTGTTTACAGTACGTTTGTAATTATACACATTTTATAACATAAGAACAGGAAATGCATTGATTTTGATACAAATATGACAGCAATCTTATATTTTTTTGCGATTTTATTAATCGACTGTTAAATGTAGAAAAAAATTGGGCGATATTCGAAAAATCTAAACTAAATAATGTCATGAATGCGAAAAAATTTAATGCTGGGATAATGTGCAAATTCTCCATTTATTAGCAAAGGTTAGATTCCATTCTGGCAAAGACAAGGTTATATATAAGATTAAATTTTGTAGACGCAACGAAATTAAGTCGGAATGGGATAGGGGTTTGATGGATTTCAAGAATACGCCAGTGTTAACTAATTATAAAATGTGACTAACCAAATTATGTCATGAAATGCTGGGATAATGTGCGAGTACTCCACTTTTTAGCAAAGGTTAAATTCCATTCTGGCAAAGGCAAGGTTATATATAAAATTAAATTTTATAGGCCCAACGAAATTAAGTCAGAATGGGATAGGGGTTTGATGGATTTCAAGAATATGCAAGTGTTAACTATTTATAAAATGTGACTAACCAAATTAACCAACCCCTATCCCTAACCGACTTAATTTCGTTGAGTCTATAAAATTTAATACATACATACATACATAGCATCACGCCTCATTCCCATAGGGGTAGGCAGAGACAACATCCTTCCACTTGCCACGATCCTTGCATATCTCCTTCGCTTCTTTCAATCTCATTAAACCTTTCATACAAGTTCGTCGGTTTAGAGTACTCTTGACCTGGCCGTTATTTAAAATGTCCTGGATTTGGTCCAGGAACGTTCGCCTCGGTCTTCCCCTTCCAACTTTCGCATTCACTCTTGACTCATAAATCCTTTTTGTCAGTCTCCTTTCATTCATTCTCTCTACATGCCCAAACCATCTAAGCATACCTTTTTCAATTTTAGTCACTACGTCTTCTTTTATACCACAACGTTCTCTTATCACACTATTTCTCACTCTGTCACTCAGTTTTAATCCACTCATGCTTCTCAACGCTCTCACGTTTATTTTGACACAGGCACTAGAACCCTCATAGAGAGACTTAAATGCTTGGATAAAATTTAATCTTATACATATATAAAAATGTTAGTCGTTAGTCTCGCCAAAACTCTAGAACCTCTAGATTGATTTGACTGATTTTGGCGTGGAATTAATTGTGGAAGTCCAAGGAAGGATTATTGAATAAATATAATAAAAATTAAAAGTGCGTGCGTACAAAGTAAACATGTCAGAAGTGAAACTTCTTTGGCAAACGAAATATTTATATTTATACAAATCTAAAACATCAGATTTTCGAGGGAGGGCAAAAGGATGTTAGGTATTTAATGAATTTAATTGTCATTAAAAGATTTAGTGTCGAAAATTTTAACAAATTATAAATTTATTGAAATCGAATTTTTTGTCAATACTATAAATTATTAATTAAATTTTGTTTTTGAATTTTTAATTTAGAAAGAGAGAGAGAGGGATTTTTAAGTTAGAGAATTTAGGAAATTTTTATATTTTATGAAAAATATTATATTAAATGATTAAGACGAGTGGCAAATTAAAATGCCACATGTTGTTTGTAAATATTAAAACTACCTAACCTTCAAACGAATAAGTATAAAAACGCTGCATGTTTTCGTGATGCTAATCACGCGTTACATACGTAAAAATATTACCCTCTAGCGCCTATAGACGTTTCTCTTAAAAAAAAATGCTAAGAATATAATAAAACCAACAATTTCGCTTTCCAATTCCAACAATTTCGTTTAGAAATCAAATTAAGTTTCAAAGACTTCTTTTGTGTCTCTTTCCATTTGTTTTTGACGTTTGACATTGACAACCAACAATTTCTGATCGCAACTATAATATTTGACGGAATTTGGCGGGAATCTGGGTGTTATGGTAGTATTTTTTGATTACAAATTCTGTTTTGACCACCTATTTTTCTAAATAACGTGCAGAATATTTCACATTTATTTATATATTCTGAGGCGATACGCGGTTTGCCGGGTTTACTATCTAGTCATTGGTCTAGTGGTTAGCATATTCGACTACAGATGTGAGGTCCAAGGTTTGAGTCCCGGGTGGGGCCAATTCAAAATCAATATTGAGTTTTCCATTAGGATTTTTATTAGAAGTTGGGAAGTTGGCGGTGTGATCCACCTCTGTGCCTCGGAGAGGATGTTAAGCCGTCGGTCCTGCGCCTGATCTCTCTCCGGTCGTGACGGATTCCCATCACATGTGATTATGAGAGTGAATGAATAGAGAGTGCACTTGTGTACTATGCCTGCCAATTCGCAGTGGAGCAGCGTGGTGGTTCTATGCTCTAAAAACCCTCTCTTCTCGGGGTGAGGAGGCCTGTGCCCCGCAGTGGGAGGTTTATGGGCTGCTACTTAATATCTAGTAATCTATATAATACACCCATCGGATGCGTAATATTGAAACCAATTGGCGTTGATTTTATTTTGAACATTACATTAAAATGGGGTTTTATTACGGAAAGGATTTCAAGTTGCTATTCTATGTAATACCTTTACTTATTGTAGTAAAAAATACCCACTAAAACCTATCGAAAGACTCCGTGTCATTATTTGGGGCACTAGAGGTTCGATGGAGGCATTCTGTTCTGGAACCCCGGACAGCAGCTATCACAGTCAATCAAAGGAATTGAAAACGAGCTTAATGACGTCTTCTGATCCCCAGTCTTCTCTTTCGAATAGAGGTGGCCTCTGCATCGGCTCTGAGATGACGTGCTCAAAGAAGAAGTTGTCAAGGTGCCAAGTAAAGTAACTCCTTTCTCTTCGCATCTAAGTATTTCCCTATATTTCTTCAGGATCGAGAACTACATGGGTGATACCTCGGGGGACAGCTAATATAAATTTCACATAGCATTATATAGAATTCTCTGGTATTTTATACTCATACTCTCTAATGGGATCACTATACATCTTCTTAGGAACTAGTCTGTCTGTTGGTTACAAATCTACCACCAGTTCAGGAAGAGAGAGAGAGAGAGAGAGAACACTTTATTGCACACAAGATAAAAATAAAAAGCCATATAAACTAAGATACTTATTACTATAACATAGACTGCAAAGGCGGTCTTATTGCTACAAGTAATCTCTCCCAGACAACCTTATTATGTAAAGAAGCAGACTAAAATAAAAAATAGGACAGAACAGCGCCAAAAACTTAAATTGTTTTTAACGATAAGATATTACATATAATATAAATATTATATACATATTGAAAATATATACACAAAAGATATGAAACAAAAATATACAATATAAAGAATGTTGATTCCGCTGAGAAGAAACCGGGAAAAAACTCAACGGTTACTCTTTTAATATAGTTTTGTAGGTACAATATTCATTTTATAAGTGTATTGGAAGTAACTTGATATGAATACAGCGTATTAAAAGCTCCAGCAAAAGTAATAGAGCTTTCTTTCTACGTAACTGTAAGTTCGTGGTAAATGGCTTAGGTATTGGGTTTAATTTGTTTTCAAATAATAAAGAGTCCCAAGTGAATGTACCGGAGACACAATTAGTTAGAAACTTATTATCATAAAATATTTTTCCCATAGCATTATGCATATAAAACGCTAAAAGCTTTCATTTCCCTCAGCGATATCTTCGATCTCGCTTATTAAATTAATTTGTTCATAATTTATTATTTCCTCGGGTCATGTGTAAAAATTGTTATATAGATATATGAATGCGTCATTTTGTTCACATCCTACATAGTTATGTAACGAGGATGTGAACAAAATCTTGAATAACATATACTTTTTTATTTCTGACAGGTTAACGTTGTTATTGTAATCTCAGCTGATATTAAGTTGTAATATAAGATTAATATGGGATCTAATTAACCTGGTTAGAGGTAACGTACCTCTTACCTTACAAAAAAACATTTTCTTAAATTTGTTTTGTTGGAAATTTAACCTACGCAAAGCTTGGCAGTAAGGCAGCCTGAAGTGCTTATATCTCGTTAAAGGAGGCGATGGAGAGAGAAAGAAATAGCATCAGATGCCCCTCTTCTCCGAAGGAGGAGGCTGGGAGGAAGGAGGCGTCGTTACGAACGACTTTTAGCTTCACTTTGAACCCGTGATCTACTTTGCCCGCCGCAACCGGGCTCGTCAGAGAGAATGTGCAAGCGGACCTCTGACAATGTCATCAAAGGTTGACAAGGGTACTGTTGGGTTTTAGTGGGTATTCTGGCACAGCCAGTGAGTCCCACACTTAGTCCGTAAAAGCATACCCCAGCGATAAAAAAAATGGATATTAAACCCACAACCGTTACTACCGAAGCGAGTACATGCATATCGTGTAAGTGGCGTATGAATTGGCTATATTTTGTCAATTATATGATGTTTATTACCTCTTAACAGGTTAGCGAGCTTACATATTAAACTCGTATCATCACTTACCATCAGGTGAGATTACAGTCAACCGATAACCTGTCTGGTATTTTAAAAAAGCGAAAATAACTCCAAGAAGTATTCAAGACAAAATAATTAAAAGGAGTAAAAAAGTATGCTTTTTTTCCGTTTATTTATATAAATAAATAGAAATTTTAACAAAAAAAGAAGCGCCTTCAAAACAAACTTACAAATACATTAATATGCTCTAAAAAGTAAGAAACAATTGCGTATTCTTTTATAGTGTTCTTCGTATTATTATATTCGGAGTCGGCGTCAGCCAAGGAAGATGTTCCCCGGGTGTCCACTTGGGAGCTCTCGCATTTCTCCCACCTATAGCTATATATATAGGTACCTCGGCTGACACCGACTCCAAATATAACAATACGAAGAACACTATAAAAGAATACGCAATTTTTCTTACTTTTTAGAGCATATTAATGTATTTGTAAGTTTGTTTTGAAGGCGGTTCTTTTTTTGTTAAAATTTATATTTATTTTTAGTGAATCTGAAGTAAACTAACAAATTTGTCTCAATATATGTACACCTAAAACGCGTTTCTCATATGAGATAACACCGTTTAAATGAAACAACTTTACAAAGTTAAATTGATATTAATATCGCCACACCCAGGATCGAACCCGAAACCCTCATACCACCGCTTCACACATAATTCACCTTTCAAATATTGCAATGCAGCAACAAACGTAAGGTCATTGGCATTTGATTACAGACAGTTATAGATTTTGCCAAAAATCACA
>JACTOM010000924.1:1637225-1781811 GCA_015832385.1 Elymnias hypermnestra | reverse complement strand
GCATAGACCCACCACGCTGCTCCACTGCGGATTGGCAGGCATAGTACACAAGTGCACTCTCTATTCCTTCACTCTCATAGTCTGGTGTGACGGAAATCCGACACGACCGGAGAGAGATCAGGCGCAGGACCGACGGCTTAACGTGCTCTCCGAGGCACGGGGGTGGATCACATCGCCAACTTCCCAACGCCGGGCAAATATTGAGAAAATCTTAATAGAAAACTCAATATCGATTTCGAATTGGTCCGACCTGGGACTCGAACCCAGGACCTCATGTCTGTAGTCGAACATACTCGTACTAACCACTAGACCAATGAAGCAATTTAAGTAGGCTTTTATTTTTAGGTACTATTAAAACTGATGATGATATTAATGAACGACTTAAATGTAAATTTACTTTAGTGCCTTGCTTTGAGACGAACCTATAACAAATTCAGAGAGTTCTTCCCTTCGTTGTTCATAAATGAGCAGATAGTTTGTTTAACTATAAATTATTAACTAATGAATACAATATATGCTACTTTAACCTTAATATTTTTTCATCCATTCATTTCATTTGGTGATTTTTTACTCTACTGGTGATTTTTTTCAAAGTGTACAATAAAACATGTATTATATAGCACCTTACAAAGCCTTTTTTATTCATAAACTTTCAGTTTCAACGCGTTTATATAATTTGCATAGCACAATTGTTACTCTCTTATTTCTGTTTCTTCTTATGTAAATACATTTCTTTTTTTTTTATTTAAACAGATGCCAACGACCCACATCGAGCTCGTTACAACGATATCAAAAGAGACGGATATAAATTTAAAAGGTATCAACCTTACAAATTGCGAAAACCGATGTTTATCCAAACAGAGGTGTACATAAAAAGAAATTCGTACGAGTATCCGAACGCAACTCACGAAACAGTGTTGCCAGAATTCAAACCGATATCCGATGCACAGATTAAAAAAATTAACGAAATAATCAAAGAACTAAGTACAAATAAAATAAATAGTACAAATGGAAAGAGGAAAGGTCGTGTTATAGAGGGAACAGAGGTGCCAAAAGTTGAAAGTACAAACGAGAATGACAAAAAAGATATTGATAATAATTGCTCTCAAGGAGGGACATGTGAGTTCTTTCTCTACTGCTGGATGGTTGGTGGTCTTCTAGAAGGCTCTTGTGGAAGTTTACTAAAAAGTTGTTGCCACAGAGTAGCCAAAGCTGGATTACTCGGCGTTCAAGACTCAAATAGTATCGAATATTCACCAAACGAAGGGATAAGCTATGGTCCCGTTATAAACGATGAAAGTAAGTGTACAAAGAATTGCTATCACACCGTTGCGTAACTATAATTTGCCAGCTAACAATTGAGTTAATATTCATCGATTATAGATGATGTAATATCATTTTATTCGCTTCTCAATAATAAATATTTGGAATTTATACACAATATCGAACAACTGTTCGCTGTCATTCTTTTGAGTGATTAAAAAAATATAAAGTTTTGCTGTAGACTCTGGTCTTTTTCATTGTAAATATTGGGATTATCAAATATATTATTAAGTATTTAAAATAAATACGTCTATTAAATATATTTTTATTTGTCGAACTTACAGTTAAATGATTGGTACAATTAATAATTAGCTGTTTTATATGCATACATTATGTTGTCATATTTGGCAGGTAAATTATTCTTTACGTTGCGGTGTATTGCGTCTGAAATAGAGATTAAAAACTAACAGAGCTCAGATGTGGTCGTGTGGCAAGACATAGGTTGTTCTCGAACGTTCCATATTGTTCCAGATCTTTCTAGTTCCATCCGGTGACGTCATCAGGTACTCATAGTGAATAGTTAACATTGCTATATATTTTTTATTCCTTCTAAGCTCTCTCTTAACTATGTCTTGCTTCCTCACATCTTTTTTATATATATATATATTATGTATTGTATTATATTATTATTAATAACAATATAATGTGCATGCGATATTAATGTGGATAAGTCTTTAATTCATTTATTTTATTTTGTACATATATTTTATATAATGAAGGTGTTTTTACAGATGTGTGATATAGATATTTGATTTAAGATTAAAAATTTTAAGTTTTCATTTGAATCAGATAGATTCTTCAGGTCAGATATACAAAATAGTATGTCCTCATTTGTTTAATAATGCGGATCAGTCGATTTTAATTTTTCAAAATCTCGCTTATTTTTAATTTATCGTCCGGAAAGGTGCTTGGAATAAAATTTCCTACAATTTAGGTGCTTATTTATTTATGCACAAGGGTGCAAATTTTGTTATTTCAATATAACGTATATTTTCAATTTTACGTGAAAAATAGTAATAACCAGCCTTGTTCGAAATTAAATTAGCTACAATTTTGGTATCTACCAAATTTTTCCTAAGATCAATATTTTTCCAATTATTAAGAGTCTTACGATAGGGGTTGATTTTTATTTAATTAAAAACTCGCTAATTTTCTATTTATTGTTTGCATAGTTGCTTGGAATTAAATTTCCTACAATTTTGGACCATATAAATTTTTACCTAAGATCGATAACTTTCGATTAAGAGTATTTATAAATTTTTGACGCCTGAACTGAAGGCGTCTCCTTAAATATGATTTACAGGAAATATAAAATCACAGCTAGGTAACAGTAGTATGCAAAGGCGGTGGTATTGCAGAAGTAATATCTAAGTCTTTAGCTATTATAAACTGAAAAAAACAAAACATAAAGGAGGCTGATATTTATAGAAAGAATATAAATGTGTCGTCACTTCAACCGATGGACGTCCACTGCTGGACATAGGTCTCACGTAATGACGTCCACACAGGCCCGATCTTGGGCCGCCTGGTTCCAGTGGCCACCGGCAACCCTCTTTATATCATCGGTCCACCTTGTGGGGGGTCTGCCTAAACTGCGCCGTCCGGTGCGGGGTCGCCACTCCAGCATCTTCGGCCCCCAACGTCCATCGGTCCTTCGGACTATGTGCCCCACCCATTGCCACATCAGGGTCGCGATTCGTAGGACTATGTCGGTGACTTTGGTTCTACTACGGATCTCTTCATTTCTGATTCGATCACGTAGAGAAACTCCGAGTATAGTCCTCTCCATCGCACGCTGAGTGACTCTGAACTTGCGCATGAGGCCCATAGTCAGCGACCACGTCTCAGAACCGTAGGTCGTCACTGGCAACACGCACTGTTCGAAGACTTTGGTCTTCAGGCACTGAAAAATGTGTACATCTATAAAATATTAAGGCTTTATTAAAATATAAGTGATACTATAATAGATTCAGATTGATGAGTTTCCAGTGGTAGAGATTTATTAAAGGAATTACTTATAGTATTTATGACAGTTAAAGATCTTGTCTTTATACTTTATCTGTTCTGTAGTAGATAGAAGAATGTCAATTTATTTAAACTACAATTCGGCGCACCATATGTATAATAACGGTTAGGCCGAGATCGTCATGCGCCGGCGCCAGTGAAAGCGCTTACGTAATGCACAGCTAAGTCTTACCAGATGCAAAGTCAGTGTCATTTTTTTATTGTAGTACCATCCTTGGGACCTAATCTTTTTTATAATAAAGTATAATATCCACATAACATAATTTCGGCCATGCCAGCCTAGTAAGTAGCAGCCCGTTAACATCCACGTGCTGGGGAGCAGGCTTTTTAGAGTATAGACGCTGCTCCACTGCGGATTGGCAGGCATAGTACACATAGTCGCCAGCGAAGCAGGGTGGAGAGCCGTAGCCTCCTCTTTCGAGACTGTCATCTCGCTAAAGGAGGCTCGTGAAAGGGAGCGGGAGTTGGCTCCTGACGCCCCTGTTATCCATCGCAGTAGGCTTGGGGGCAGAAAGCGCGGCTATGCGCGCCTCCTCCCACTGACTTAAACCTCGATTCGGCTTCATCAGGGACACCATATTGGATTGCGCAAGCGAGCCGCTGGTGTCCCACTTTAGGATGACGAGGGCCCGCTGGGTTTTAGTGGGTATTCTGCTAGACAGTGAGTCCCACACTCCCGACTAGTCCGAGTGCTTGGTTTACATATTCCGATTGGGCGGTGTGCGTAAAAGCATTTCCAAGTGATAAAAAAAGAGATAGTACACAAGTGTACTCTCTATTCCTTCACTCTCGTAGTCCGACGTGACGGCAATCCGACATGACCGGAAAGAGATCAGGCGCAAGACCTTAACGTACTCTCCAAGGCACGGGGATGGATCAAACCGCCAACTTCCCAACTTCGGGCAAATATTGAGAAAATTTTAATAGAAAACTCAATGTCGAAATCGAATTGGCCCGACCTGGGACTTGAACCCAAGACCTCAAGACCAATAGACCAATGAGGCCAGCCTATCTCACGTCAGTACTATCCATGTGCACGTGTGTATTATTTTTACTCACGGTGAATCGAGCGAACAACTCCACACAGAAGTGTGGGACTTGAATACCCACTAAAACTCACCGGAACCGTCTTTATTCGAATGGTAGACGCCAGATGTACGCTGACGCATTCAAGTTTGGCGACCCAGATAAATCCGGTTCAGGAAAGAGGGAGCAGGCCGGCAAAATTACTCCATCTGACACCCCCACCCTCGAAACAAAGGGAAGAGCTTCTCTAACGCCTCTTTTTGCAAGATAACAGCCTCTCAGAAGGAGAGTGCACATGTACACGTACCAACTCTTGCAATCCCTATTCCTTGAATTTCATAGAGCGATGGGACGGTGAATAATAACTTTTATAAGAAAGAAATTCCCACATTTATCAAAACAACGTACGACAAAAGTGATAACTTAAACTTATCCAAGTTGAACTGTTTAATATTGAATTTGTTTAACTTGGGAAAAGCTTAGGTTGTTATTTAAATTTTATATAAATTAATACGATAATGTAAGAAAAGGTTCTTATGAATAAAATATTTTATTGATAAAGTTTTACGTTTGGTATATGTCTATCGCACACGAAACACTCAGTAGAGAGAGGGGAAGCGTCTGTCTGCAATACGGCTGGCGCTGTTAGCGCTGGGTTAGAGTGAGAGAAGAGGAGTCTGTCTACTGCGAGAGAGAACGGGACGCCAGATAGACTGGCGCCGTAATGCGTAATGGAACGAAGTGGTTTGTCCTATAATAAGTTATCAATTCAAAAAGCATACGGGTCAGCTCCATATTACTTTTAGGCATTTCCTAGACATTTCTAGTTCCAGTGGAACTGCTGGTTTTTCACATAGCTTTAATCCTATTAATTGGAAACCCCCAGAAGACAATTTAAGGAATTCTATTTTCCAATTAGTTTATTATTCCGGAATGGTCAGTCTTCGACCGTGGTTAGGGTAGACGTGATATTTCGTAAGTTCAGTGATGACACAGTCTAAGTTTGGGTAAATTAATCTGGTAAGAAGTATTTTAAACCTTATATTCTGAACATGATCGAAGCCTCCCATCAGTCCAGACCCAGACGGTTAGGATTATCTTTTAGGCTTTAATAGAACGCCCGATTGGAAGTGAAGTCATTAAAAGTAATTACATCACCGTTGTGTGGAAAATTATTCCCTTTTTATATTGTCAGTATTGTGCTAGTAACTATTATCATCCGGAATCGAATCCGGATCTTCTGATTGTAAGTCAAGGCCCAATATATTAAAATATCGTTAAAATTAATGACGTCATTACCGTTTTAAAAGTTCTTCGCAACTCTATACATTAATGGATTGCATAAAGCCTTTTACTTCTGAGTCAGTGGGTTCGTTTACTCAATGTCTGTTGCCTGAGTTGTTTAAAACTTATTGCAAAGGATTAGAGTCCAAATTCCTTTAACCTTAACTATTAAGAAAGCTCTACTTTGAAAGGTGTTGCCATAGTTCTGGGGATTTTTATTTAGTAATTTAAATCACTGTAAGATTTGGAAGTATGGCAAAATCTAGGATAAATATGCAAATGTAGATCCGTGATTTCGTTAGGACAAGATGAGGTTAAATTGTACTAATATGGCAACTCGAATATCTTAGACTTACTGGCTTTAACTAACTAACTAACTAACTGCCTCATTGGTCTAGTGGTTAGCATGTTCGACTACAGACATGAGGTCCTGGGTTCGAGTCCCGGGTCGGGCCAATTCAAAAATCAATATTGAGTTTTTTTCTCAATATTTGCCCGAAGTTGGGAAGTTGACGGTGTGATCCACCCCCGTGCCTCGGAGAGCACGTTAAGCCGTCGGTCCTGCGCCTGATCTCTCTCCGGTTGTGTCGGATTCCCGTTACATCGGACTATGAGAGTGAAGGAATAGAGAGCGCACTTGTGTACTATACCTGCCAATCCGCAGTGGAGCAGCGTGGTGGGTCTACGCTCTGAAAACCCTCGCTCCTCGGAGGAGGCCTGTGCCCAGCAGTGGGACGTTAAAGGGCTGCTACTTACTTACTGGCTTTAATCTTTGTTATTATATCCAAATTAGTAAACAGTTCCATTCAAATTAAACCAGAAATTAAAGCAACTACCAATGCTTTTATGCACTGACCCCGACCGTGTGTCAGAAGTGTGGGACTCGGCAAACAAGCGAACCTCAACTTTCGCATTCATTCCTGGTGTCTCGGATGAATCCGACTGAGGATTCTCGACGATTGAAGGACTTACGCTAACAGACGCTGCCAGTGTTTTGCCATCTTAACGTGTAATATTATATATAACATTACAGAGATTATTTAATGAAAAAACAACTACTTAATTGACAAAAACGGGTCTCAAACCGCGGACTTCCAGAAGTACGGTGGAGCAAATAAGATATTAGGCTATAAAATAGTCAAATATGATACATAATTTAGTCTAATTGAAGTCCCTTACAATGGGTCTAATCTTAGTAGAGACTCTATACAAAGTACACATGTTAGAAGTGAAACTTCTTTGGTAAACTAATTTTAAATCTTGTATATATTTATACAAATCTAAAACTTAGGTTTCCGAGACTTGGAGAGATAACTGAAGATATGATGAGGAATTGTAAATAAAAATGCCACGTGGTTTTTTTTGTCCATATTAGACATTTAAAATTTAAAAAAGAGCTTGTATGAAATGTTTATATTTTATGAAAAATTAAATGAGTGGCAAATTAAAATGCCACATGTTATTTGTAAATATTAATACCACCTAACCATCAAAGGGATTAGCATTAAAAACCGCTGCGTATCTTCGTGACGTTAATCACGCGTTTCGTTCGTAAAAAAATTCCCTTATGAAGAAAGAAGATTTACATCAATAATTTTGTTTTTACTACAGCTACAGCTATTTTTACAATCTGAGTCGGACGAGGAGATCAACGTTTGGTATTTCAATAAAACATTCCACGATACTATTAGTTCCTCCTTTATTAATTTCGCTATAATAAATCAATTAATAATTCTAGATGATTAACAATGTATAACTAGATTTAAAACATTCCACCAGAACACGTGGGCGCGTGCGCACTCTATGAAATCCAAACCAATAATGGCCACCACAGTGCTCGGTATTATGTCAGCTGTCAACCTCGAAAATGTCAAGTCCGATTCGAATGTAAATCGGACTTGACATTTTACTTGACATATATAATCTGTGCGCTGTCATATGTCTTACCTCTGTTTCTTTTTCAAACTAAAAACAAAAAAGTATGTAGAAACCTATTAACGTCCCACTGCTGGGCACAGGCCTCCTCACTCATAGGAGGAGAGAGGGTTTTTAGAGCATAGACCCACAACGCTGCTCCACTGCGGATTGGCAGGCATAGTACACAAGTGCACTCTCTATTCCTTCATTCTCATAGTCCGATGTGACGGGAATCCGACATGACCAGGGAACGTCCATCCGGGGACTCGAACCCAGGACCTCATGTTTGTAGCCGAACATGCTAACCGCTAGACCACTGAGGCAGATCGACAACAAATGCTTAATAAATTTCATCAATCGTGGACATTTGTAAAATGGATTGAAAAGGAGAATATGTTTTACCAAATGCGGTATTATATGAGAATGTGGCTGTTTTTTCTTGGCAGAAGACAAATGTTCTGAAACATTCCCGAAACCTGGGGCAAAGAAGTTGGGTTATGGGAGATTATTACCCACTAAAACCCCAATTAGGCATCACTTAGGCACCACTGATTAATATATACCACTTTAATTTGAAGTCCAATCTCACATTCGTTTTTATGCTGATGAGTCATTATTTCCTTCACGTTGAAAAAACTATGGCTTACAGAAACAGCTTAACAGTTTCCAAATAATAAGGCAACAGAAAACTATTTTCCCATAGAATTTAATGTACATTTGATCCACGCTTTCATTTCCGTATCAGCTTAATAAAATCATCTTTAATACGTTATCGTTAGTTATTGTTTCCTTATGGGACAACGAACATTAATAATCGCTATTTATTATTTAGATAACAAACTTAGTCTGCTTAGAATTAGTACCCACTTATGTACCTAAAATTTTAACAAAAAAAAACAGAATTCCATAAATAATAAGTTAGTTTTTACTTAGAATCGCACCGAACTGGGAGACAATAATAAGGTATTCGACTGAGTTTTGGGTTCTTCTCAGAAGAAGACCTGAACTTTGAAATTACGAAGAGATATTGATTTAAAATCCTTAGGCTATAGAAAATAACGAATGATAACAAAATCGGGGGATACAGTTTGGTGTTGTAGCTACATACCTATCACCTCCAACCAAAATTTAATTACAGCACTGGATCTCTTTTCGTCCAATATCCCTCAGTGCCTGAAGACAAAGTTCTTCGAACAGTGCGTGTGAAACGTGGTCGCTGACTATGGACCTTATACGAAAGTTCAGAGTCACTCAGCGTGCGATGGAAACGGCTATGCTTGGAGTTTCTCTACGTGATCAAATCAGAAATGAGGAGATCCGTAGCAGAACTAAAGTCACCGACATAGCCTTTCGAATCGCGAGCCTGAAGTGGCAATGGGCGGGGCACATAGTCCGACGGACCGATGGACGTTGGGGCCCGAAGGTGCTGGAATGGCGACCCCGCACCGAACGACACAGTGTTGGAAGACCCCCCACAAGGTGGACCGATAATATAAGGAGGATCGCCGGTAGCCGCTGGAGCCAGGCGGCATCATTTCGTGAGACCTATGTACAGCAGTGGACGTCCATCGATTGAAGCGATGACGACGACTGGATAGCTAGAGGATTAAAGAATTTATTATGCTAAGTAAGGACTGTAACACATCGCGCGCGGCGAAGTGTTGGCAAGACTTATTCACGTACTGAAAACGGCTTTGTCCATACAACAGATACACCCCATTATTTTGAAATCTAAAGTATATAATGGACTTTTGCCCGTAGGAGATTAACTTTCTTATATTTAATTATTATTTTAATTATGGTGAACATATAATACGACGCTACCTTTAAGAATTCATATTTAAACTTCTCTCCCAATCACGATCATTTAAATTATAGATAGAAAGAGTTATAATAAAGTGTATTTGGTTTTTTAATTTAAGTAACAACAACAGTAATGTACAAAAATAAATTTAAACTGTTACCTCACCGTCGATCTAAATTAAATAAACACACAAACAACGTAAACACGATGTTATGCATAGTGAGCAGTGAAAGGCAAGTCGGAAGGCATGGCGGAAACAGTACAGCGCCTCGTGTGCACGCAAATGGCACACGTACAAGCTTGTAGCGTGTAATTTATTTTTTCTCGACTTTTATTTATTATTTATAGTTCTTATGACTTTATTTAGTCTCTGCCTGTAATGAGTCTGATCCATCACACTAGACTATGTAACGCTCGTTCATTTTTTAATACAACGTTACTGACAAGTCATTGTTATATAATACGTTATATAATTTGTATACAGCTTTTTGACGTGAATTTGTCTTTAGTATCATAGATAATAATAACAAAATCGGGGGATACAGTTTGGTGTTGTAGCTACAAATCATTCACCTGTATCCCAAATTCCATTACACTTTGCGCACGATGGAAGGGGAAGCCCCGGCATTATTTTACGATGTGCAACAATCTTGTTTTTACGTTTTTTTATTCCTTTTTTTATCCCTAATCTCATGGCTCAAGTTAAAAAGCATTGAAGTTTTTGACACTATCCAAGATCTCGGTCTCTTTTTTGTGATGTTAGTCATATTTTTTTTTATTTCAGACAGATACCTGTTTCATTCGTTAGAGAAAGAATGTCTGTTTAGAGCAGACAGAGGATATGGAGGACTGTAGTAGAAAAACGAGATAAGACTCGCTGACACTAATTTCAGAGATTATTATTTAGAGATAGATATGCCATTGACTTATCACTAAACGATATATATGTTCAATATCGGTGTGACTTGCTATTGCACATGCTATCAGCATGAATTAAATGAAATTAGTGTGATGTGAAACAAAAAAAGAAATGAAAAGATGCAATTAAATTAAATTGTTTGAATATAATCAGAAAAACTAAAAGAAATATCGACTCCTAACTTAATAAGACAATGTTTTAGGTATAAAATATTTATTACTGTACCATTTTTTCTACTAATGATGATTTTTTCCTGCATAATGTATTAATAGCTATAAAAAAAGATTGCCTAGATTGATAAACGTGTTGATATAATCCACGAAATTACGAAAACATCAAAATATATAAAATGCACGTTAACTCTTTATGCGTATGGGCCGTCTATATGTTTTGTACATTTTATGATACAAAAAATATAATAGTTATAAATCATAGCCATACAGAGCGCTTATACCTTGGACCAAGTGCCAAAACACGAAGCGAAAACATAGTTAAAGTGGTCATAGAGAAATATTGCTTTCGGGTAAATTTGCGGAATTACGAAACAAAATCGGTGCATTTGTTATCGCATTAATTTTAGGAAAAATTAGATTTATTTACTTACTTACTACCTTTTTATGTTGTTTGTATACATATAAAGTAAGTAGCAGCCCTTTAACGTCCCACTGCTGGGCACAGGCCTCCTCACTCAGAGGAGCGAGGGTTTTTAGAGCATAGACCCACCACGCTGCTCCACTGCGGATTGGCAGGTATAGTACACAAGTGCACTCTCTATTCCTTCACTCTCATATTCCGATGTTACGGGAATCCGACACAACCGGAGAGAGATCAGGCGCAGGACCGACGGCTTAACGTGCTCTCCGAGGCACGGGGGTGGATCACACCGCCAACTTCCCAACTTCGGGCAAATATTGAGAAAATCTTAATAGAAAACTCAATATTGTTTTTTGAATTGGCCTGACCCGGGACTCGAACCCAGGACTCATGTATGTAGTCGAACCTGCTAACCACTAGACCAATGAGGCAGTTGTAGTTGTATACATATGATTCGTATCAAATATATATTATATACTTGTATTCTAGTTTTCGTGTTTATACTCCTCCGAAAAGGCTTGACTGATTTTGATGATATTTTATGTGTATATTCAGTAGAAATGGGAATAGGTTTATAATTAAGTTTACACCCCTAAGTGTTAAGGGTGGTCCATCCCAAAACATTGTTTTTGGGGATTTTTATGGTATTGAATTAAAAATACATACAACCCTAAATTTCCTCCCTTCTATTACCAACCCCTATTTTTTAATAGCGATAATGGTTATTATACGGCAAAGCAACGTTTGCTGAGTCAGCTAGAGTCCGTTAAGCTACGGAGCTACGGGCGGAAGCTTTAGCGGTCGTGTATCGGCACAGAGCCGCTGCAAGGGCAGATGGGCTGCGGCCTGATGTCGATGAGGTCCAAAGGGTCAGAGCCCTAGCCGACCAGGCTCTGGTCCAAAAAGGAGCGATCATCTCGGATCCCCAGTAGCGGGCATGGCCACTGTGGCGGCGATCCGTCCTCACATAGAACAATGGCTTTCCAGGGAGCACGGGACGCTTTCCTACAGATTGGTGCAGGTTCTGACCGGACATGGGTGTTTCGGAAAGTTCCTGCACCAAATTGGTCGGGAGGAGTCACCCGCTTGTCATCAGTGTGGCGCAGCTATAGATTCAGCGCATCACACTGTGGCAGATTGTGCGGCCTGGGGACCTCAGCGTCACCTCCTGGTGGCGTTGATCAGCGGTGACCTCTCATTGGGAAGCCTTGTAGGCGCGATGCTCTCCAGCGAGAGATGGTGGGTGGCAGTGGCCTTCTTTTGCGAGACGGTAGTCTCGCTGAAGGAAGCCCACTAGAGAGGAGAGGGAGAATGCAGTGGATACAGGGCGGTGCATGTTTGCGCATCTCCTCCGTGAATCCTCCGTCGGACTCATCCAGGACACCAGGGCAGAATGCGATAGCTGATCTCCTGGTGCCTCACTAATGGATGAAGAGGGTTCCGCTGGGTTTTAGTAGGTATTGCGAGACCTTCCATCGCCGAGTCCCATACTCCTGACGGGTCATCGGTCAGGGTTAGTGCGTAAATTGCATTCCCCAGCGACAAAAAAAAAGGGTTACCGTTAAAGAATGAACTTCTTCGTATACCTTGGTTTCTCAATTTGAAATTAAAGCGGGAAATGATTGTGTTGGCCCACAGGTTTCGATCCGGACATACTCCGTTGAATTACTTCAAATTTTTAATGAAGAAATTTAATACTTCGCTATGTCCTATTTGTGGCATAGCAGAAGATACATACCATATTTTGATGGAGTGTGCCCGAAGCGAGATAATGAGGACAGAAGCAAAAAAAATAGATTAGTCTAATATGAGGGATGTTGGTACCCTTCAAATTTTGTCAACACCGACATTTGTTAGGCAATTTTATTCTTTAATTCTAAGAATTTTGAAAATTTAAAGTGTTTCTTAAAAAGAGACGGGTCTGACATAGTATCTGACATAGTTGGTTGTCAATGTCAAATGTCAAATGTCAAAACAATTGAAAAAAGAACAAAAGTATTCTTTTAAAAGTAATTTAGTTTCCAAAAGACGGGATGAACATCAACTATTTGTATTTAAAACCAATTGAAATAAAAAAAAAACTTTTAAACTTAATTTCTGAACGACTTATAAATTGAATTGATTTCTAAACGACGGAACAAACATCAATGTAGTGGGAAGCGAAATTGTTGTTTTTAATATATTCCAGGAATTTTTATATATTTACTCACCTTTTAAACTCTCCATGGACTTTTACAAATGATTCAAAACATAAATTTAACCAAATCAGTTTAGACGTTTTCGAATTTTAACGAGAACGAAACAAATTTTAATGAATATTTATTTATTTATTAATTTTACAAAATCCACAGCCCTCTTAAAACTAACATTTAATCTAATTAAATTAAGTTAAGGCCAATTAAGGATTTTACATTTGTTTAATGGACTAATAAGCGCCAGATAGTTTGTGTGTGTGTGTGTGTGTGTGTGTGTGTGTGTGTGTGTGTGTGTGTGTGTGTGTCTTTAATCAAATACAAACTACCTACTCACTATTTAAATTCATTAATTTTATTAATTCTTCATCATCAATTGATTGACCTATAATTTTGTTATTATTATAATATTTATGTGACAAAATACATAAAAATGAAGCAAATAGGCGGTATATTGGATTTAAATCAAGCTAATGCCATCAGATAACACATAATAAACTTTATTTCTCGTACAAAGTGGGGATGAATTGTTAGTATGTAATAATTATGGTACGCAGATATTTCGAAACGCTTGTACATTAAACCATTGTTTGAAATATGGTGAATCATTACAAAATGCATGGTAAAAGGATGTGAAAAATAATCATACACTCTCCGCTACAAACCAACAATTATTTCCACATAACGATTGTTAATGTAGGAAAAGTTTCAAGGAAAAATCACTTGTTATGATGCAAAATGACTACCATTTGCACTGGTGTCAAAGTATAATGGCATCTAGCTGTAGTCATTGAATACTACGTTGTAGTGTGTATTTTATCTTGGATTTTTTATAAGAAATGTACCCTGATGATGATGACAAAGATGCGTTCGTTTCCGAATAACAAAACAGTACTTTTATATTATTTACTAGCGGCCAGTTCCCGGCTTCGCACGGGTAGAGATAAATACTCGTAGGTACAGATATTTAAGATATAAGCATGATAATTAAAGCGACCACGAATTGACAAATATTATAAAAAAGTGTGATTCCTAATACTAAAACTATGTAGCTCAGAAAAGAAATTTTAAGTGAAGCATAAAAATGTCGCTTGCGTCCACTGCGTTAGGTAACCTAGTTCATAATGGTGCACCCCCTTCTCCCGCACTGACCCTCTCTCGTCGAGTTAGTATTTTTATTTTCATTTCATGATATCTTTTGAATGGAATATCCGATTTCAATCATTCAAAAAGTAATCAACAGGTATTGAGACAGTCTTGAATATTAAATTATTTATTTAGATAAAAATTTATAAATGGTATGGATAACACGGTCTGATTTTGATCGGCATTTCTATCAATTTGTTAAATGTAAAAAAGTAGTTATAGTGACATAACTATAATAGTTAGACATATGGTCTCGCGAAGTTTTTTGTAGATATTGATATATTCTATAATATTGTCGAACATTTTTTTGTCCTATCATTAATACTCTACACAGCGTATGCGATGAAAGACATTGTATGACAAATTGTTTTTACACCTTCGGTTGGTTTTAATAGGAATTTCTAAAGATTTATATTTTAATCTAGTACTAAATATAGCCTATATTACACAGTGATAATGTAGCTGTCTAATGAAAAAAGAATAATTAAAATCGGTCCAGTACTTTTTGAGTTTATTCGTTACATACGAAAATACAAATCTTTCCTCTTTATAATATTAGTGTAGAGAAAATTAGTCACAACTCATTGTACTCTTAAGTCCATGTTAGTCAATGCAAATTAGGATTTAGCAGGATAACATTTCGTTAGAATTACTTCCAGGATATACAGATTTCTTCAGAAAGAGAAACCCGATTCTGTATTCTGTGGGTTGTTCACAGAGTAGACCGTCTATTGGCATCTCACAGCTAGGTGCAGCGTCAGTGTACTCTTAAGATAGATGGTTAAGGGTTATGCCTACCACGCAGCTTCAATGAAAATTGGGACCTACTTAAAGGTTAAATTTGATACCTGATGGTGTATTCTATGGATTCTTCTCAGAGCAGAGCATCTATAGGCATCTCAAAGTCGAGCACAAAGTCTTCGTTCCTTTAGAACAGAGGGTTTAGGGCCTACAGGAACCACGCTTCGTTGCTCTTAGAATTGCTTTCAGGATATACAGTTTTCTTGACTTTCTTTCACAACGAAAATGAATTGTAAAATTTGAAATCCGATCGAGTATTCTGTGGGTTCTTCTCAGAGCAGGGCGTCTATTGGCACCTCAAAGCAGGGTACGGAATCAGTGTATTCTTAGTATACAAGGTTAAGGATTGTGCCTACCACGCTGCGTCAATGCATATTGGGACTTAGCATGAAGCGTCGCCCCTAAAATTGCTCTCAGGATATACAATAACCCACGGAATACCCGATTGTGTATTCTGTGGGTTATTCTCAGAACAGGACACGCAGAAATCATCGTTACTTTCGATTTTTTAATCGTTCTTTAACATTACCTTCTATACTATATAATGTAAAGTTTGTTTTACCTATTTTGTTATTTGCGCACCCGTTACAAGACTTTTAAGTTAATTGAGATATTTTAAAATTTATCATTAAATTAGATCGCAATGTACCAAAATATTAAATATTACTGTCTCCATTGTAGATTGTAACGTATGAAGCGTTCACATTGCTTAAGCGGAGGCGGAAATGTTAATTGACATTGTATTAGTGTGTTTTGCTAAATTCGCATTTGAAAATTAAATAAATGCATTGTAAAGTTGGGGGCCGAAGGTGCTGGAGTGGCGACCCAGCACCGGATGGCGCAGTGTAGGCAGGCCCCCCACAAGGTGGACCGATGATATAAAGAGCCCGATCTTGCGCCGCCTGGCTTCAGCGGCGCAAGATCGGGCCTTGTGGACATTAATTACGTGAGACCTATGTCCAGCAGTGGACGTCCATCGGTTGAAGCGACGACGACGACGGTGACGAAATTTGTCATTTATGCACAAAAAAAGTCACAGAAATAAGAATGCTCTGTTTTACAAAAAAATAAATAGTAAGAGGTACGAAGCCTGTTGCCCGAAAGCGAGGGAAGACAGGTGACATGTCGAGTGCTCCGGACATGCCATCCGAGCGGAGGAGTTTTGTCGGGGGGAGCCTTGTAAGGTACATCGTAGGCGAGAGTGCGGACGTATTCCGATCCCGTGCTTTCGCCAGCGAACGTAGGGAGGAGCACCATCAGATTTTAGCCGGTAAAAGTCCGCCTCCCCGTGGTGTTGCAGGTATCCAAGAGGATTTCCTGACGTTAAAAAAAATGGATAAAGGAAGATAATTAATACAAATAATTTATTGGAAATAAAAACGTTACGAGTTTTTTGTCAATATTGGAAATTATTAATACAATTTTGTTTTTGAATTCAACATTTAGAGAAGTATAAAATTTTATGAAAAATAGTAATTAAATTATTAAATGACGAGTGGCAAATTAAAATGCCACATGTTATTTGTAAATACTAAAACTACCTATTCTTTAAAGGAATTGCTAAAACACCGCTACATATCTTCGTGACGCCAATTACGCGTTTTATTCGTAAACATTTTATCCTCATTTATCTAAAGAAGTTTCATTTCAAAAAAATCAAATTTTTTAAAGTTCTATCAGCATTACTTACGCTCCAACTTGTTAGTACAGCTAAATGAGCCGATAGTTTCATAAAAAATTAATTACTTTACAAAAAAAGCTACCAGCACTGAAACATTAAAATAAAACAGCTGACGTCTCAGTCCGAGTTATAGTCCTATCATCTGTCATTGTTTTCGGTAACAGTCTCCTACCACCTTGTATACTATTATACTTACAAATTATTAAAAAAAAATCAGTATTAAATACAATTAAAAATAAGTATTGTTATACAGATTGTAGATTTTTATTTTCATTACTTAGTTTTGTTTCATAAATATATTTTAAACTTAAATTTTCGTGGTTTATTAACATATTGACTATTTGAGGGGGCACATACCACGATGGCGTTTTTAATTTTGCCCAATATTTCGACCCAGTTGCATGGATCGTGGTCACGACGTTACTGCTTTGGTCGGTTGTGTCAAGCTGTCAAGGGCAGAATCTGTCTACCCTACGTCTGATCCTTTTATATTTAAAGGTACCCACATCCATTTTTCGGCATACTACACTCACAACGTCAAAATATAACAACGAAATATCGGCAAAGTTAAAAAACGCCATCGTGGTATGTACCTGTTCAAATAGTCAATATCATAAATATATGTTAAATATTTAAACGTCAATGTTGAAATATTTAATCTATTTTAACAAATGTTACGTAAAAGTACTGTGTAAGTTTGACTCTGTGCTACACGCTTTAATCCTTTTAATGTATCCGAAGCCTTAATATTAAATTTAACATACAATAGGAGGCACAAGTCACTCTCAAATTATATTAGAAAATTTAATTACAATTGATATCATTGTATCTTTCGTGTATTGTTTATTATGAAATTAAACATTACGCAAACATGATGGCAAGTGATGATACAATGTACAATAGAAAACGGTAATTTTCGAAAGGTGTATTTATTTAAGATTAATTTTGAGTGTAGTGGATGTAACTCTGCTGAAAGAAGAGACAGTTGCATTCTAAAGTGATTTTGTTATTATAATTCTTATGTCCGTTTGTATGTCCCTGATCTCCTCTTAAACAGCACGACCGATTTTGTTGAAGTTTTTTGCGTCTTCAAGTGGATTCATGAATGGTTTAGATTGACAATTCGATCTGATAAATAATATGTATAAAAATCAATTGCTGTTCGTCAGTCTTGCTAAATCTCGAGAACGTCTGGACTGATTTGGATAATTTTGGATTTGAATTAAGAAAAGATAAACATAGGAAAAATACTAAACTCTTTACTTTAGAAACTTTTCCAAATGTTGCTGCCAGACTACTGTTTAAAAATGTTTATAAACATTAGTAAACATTTCTAAGAATCATTTGGTCACAATGTTAGCAAATGAATTTATGTTAGCAAACATTTCTAAACAAAAATGTTATTAACTGCGAGCAGATGCCATGTTTTCAAGTGTTATAAGTGTTTGTAAATATTTCTATCAGTGAAGGCGCAATCAAAACATCTAAAAATAACTCAGATTTGAAAATGTTTATAAACATTTTTAAACAGCAGTTTAGCAGCACCATACAAGTTAAATATTTGATACTTGTCCCGTCGTTTAGAAATCATATAAAATTTAAAAGAATACTTGTGATTTTGATTTGTTTTTGACATTTGAAATTGAACAAGCAACAATTTCTTATCACAACTATAATATTTTACAGACTTTCAGCAGGACCGGCAGGAATCTGGGCGTTTTTCGATTACGAATTCTTTTTGACTAATGTTGAAAGATTCTGCAATTATCGGTCAGCTTTTTATTGATTCTGAAACGGTAGAAAGTTTTTGCAACATGTGAAAGTGATATTGAAAGGAGAGTGAATACAGGGAATATGGTAAATGGTGCTCTGTACGCCTTTATGAATAGCCAGATGGTGTCTCAAGGGGCTAGACTGGCAGTGCATGCTGGAGTGTCGGTGCCAACACTTATGCACGGTAGTGAAAGTTGGGTATGGCAGAAGAATCGTAAAAGTAAAATAAATGCGGTAGAGATGAGAGCGTTGAGAAGCATGAGTGGATTAAAACTGAGTGACAGAGTAAGAAATAGTGTGATAAGAGAACGTTGTGGTATAAAAGAAGACGTAGTGACTAAAATTGAGAAAGGTATGCTTAGATGGTTTGAGCATGTAGAGAGAATGAATGAAAGGAGACTGACAAAAAGGATTTATGAGTCAAGAGTGAATGCGAAAGTTGGAAGGGGTAGACCAAGGCGAACGTTCATGGATCAAATTTAGGACATTTTAAATAAGGGCCAGGTCAAGAGTATTCTAAGCCGACGAACTGGTATGAAAGGTTTAATGAGAATGAAAGAAGCGAAGGAGATATGCAAGGATTGTGGCAAGTGGAAGGATGTTGTCTCTGCCTACTCCTATGGGAATGAGGCGTGATGCTATGTATGTATGTAGAAAGTTTTTTCTATTGTATCCATGTCCGATGTAGTCTACGTAAATCTCAATGCCGTGGAAATATGAAAGAATCCGTAGTTAGTCATCTTCTACATAGTGAAAGAAGTCACTTGGCTAAATGTTAAGCTAATAAGTGAGTTTAATGGTCTAATACAATTTATGCTTCCTCTTCGTTAATTGGTTTCAAAGATTATAAATCGCATCATCACATCTACTATCCCCTCGTCAAAAATCAGAAGGATGCAGCGGAGGACTTAATTAGTTAAATAATATGTAAGAATTGTATATAGAAAGTTTCAAAGTCCTAAGAAAGTTTCTCAAAAAGCATAATCGTTTCGTCCGAAATTTCTACAGCCCAAAACGGTCCTAAAAATTACGTATCGATAGAAAATGTCGTCATTTGCAATTTTTTAAGGGAAAGTCCGGCATACATGCATTTTAAACAGCAGCCTGTCCGTATTGGACATTCTGTGTTACGCTTTAACGGTTTTACGACGTTAGGAATCGTTATTACGCCTAAATACCTCCCTTCTTTCACTTTTATTCGTTTCCTAAACTACATATTGATATGAGACTGGTTAAACGATGTATTTCTGGGACAACTTATAATAACGTCAATAAATTATTAACAATCTTTAATACTACTGTTAGAATATTCAAATGTCAATTTCGAGTTCATGCTAAGTGAAAAATTGAAAGAAATATCAATTCTCACAGCAGTCACAAGATATACTATTTAAAAAGAGCGAAATACACAATTTTAATAAAAGAAGGAAAAACTAATGCCATAGTTTAGAGTGAAGTTCAGAAATCATTTGTTGGTTTAATAATATGGATTTTTAATAAAATACCGCAATGTGTTTTGGATTTGCCTTCTGGAGTTGAAGATTATTTATGCGATAGAAATGTAACCTAAAAAACTATATTTAAAAGAGTCACTGTTGGGTTTCTTGGTGGTTTTTTCTCAGCGGAATCAACTTTCCGAACCGGTAATGGATTTGTTAACAACAGACAGACTATTGATGATTCAAAAGTGCTTTTTGATACAAAGTGCATATTGATGTGGGTAGTTCTCACAAGAACTTTATATTAGAGACTTTTTTTTTATGTCATCCATTTTATTTTGTACTTATGTTATACGAGATCACGTTTTTTGTTTTACTAAACTATACATATACATCACACCTCATTCCCATAGGGGTAGGCAGAGACTACGACCTTCCACTTGTCACGATCCTTGCATATCTTCTTCGCTTCTTTCATTATCATTAACCTTTCATACAAGTTCATCGGTTTAGAGTATTTGATCTGGCCCTTGTTTAAAATGTCCTGGATTTGGTTCACTTCCCCTTCCGACTTTCCCATTCACTCTTGACTCATAAATCCTTTTTGTCAGTCTCCTTTCATTCATTCTCTCTACATGCCCAAACCATCTAAGCATACCTTTCTCAACTTTAGTCACTACATCTTCTTTTATACCACAACGTTCTCTTATCACACTGTTTCTTACTTTGTCACTCAGTTTCAATCCACTCATACTTCTCAACGCTCTCATCTCTACCGCATTTATACCATACATAAATGCTGGCATCAGCACTCCTCCATTTGAGACACTCTCTGGCTATTCATAAAGGCGTGCAGATCACCACTACCAAACTAACACGTCTACTTAATTAATATAACATATAACCTAATTAAAGAGATTACATGCATTATTCTGTTGGCGTACAGCTTGACATACATTGTATGTTTATATACGTGATATGTATACAAAGTATTGAGTAACACATAATATTATGTCACGTAGAAAGTTTGACCAACTTATTGAAATTTGTAGGTAATGTGTTATGTCACAAGGCTGTCCGGAAACTGGGTGTTTTTATAAATATATTTTTTTATTATTTAACAGTAGGTCAAGTGAGAAAAATATTATTAATTACACTCGATCCACTCTTTATGTAAAAGTAAGGTAATTAGCAGCCCATTAACGTCCCACTGCTGGGCCTCCTCACTCATATGAGAGAGGGTGTTTAGAGCATACACCCATCACGCTGCTCCACTGCAGGCATAGTACAAAAGTGAAATCTCTATTCCTTCACTCTCATAATCCGATGTGACGGCAATCCGACACTCGCGGAGAGAGATCAGGCGCATGGTGTGGGCAAGCTCTCTGACAACTGCAAATAAAACCCTTCTATGCAGAGCTCAGAGAGTTATAGCGATTAGGGTAATACGGGGGTAACGTACAGTTTCTTGGACGGCGGCAACTCTCCTGGCGGGTCACCCTCCGTGGGAACTGCAAGCGGAGGTTCTAGCAGCTGCCTATCAATGTAGGGTGGCTGCAAGGACCAGAAGAATGTCAACTGATGACGAAGAGGTCCAGAGGATCAGGGACAGAGCAGACAGAGCATGGATCCAAAGTTGGCATGAGGATCTCGGATCCCCTACAGCGGGTCTGATCACGGTGAGAGCGATCCGTCTCCACCTGGACAATTGGATATCTAGGGGGCACGGATCTCACTTAAAAGCTGGTGCAGGTGCTTACCGGACGTGGTTTCGGCAAGTAACTCCATCAGATTGTTCGCAGGGAGGTAACGCCTGCCTGCCATGAGTGTAATGCACCTTTGGATACAGTGCAGCACACTCTGGTAGAATGTCAGGCGTGGGGACCCTAGCGGCATCTATTGACGTCGTTGATCGAAGGAAACCTTTCGCTGGAGGCCATAGTTGGCGCAATGCTCACCGGTGATAGGGAGTAGAGGGCAGTGGCCTCCTTCTGTGAAAGTGTTATTATATCGTTGAAGGAGGCATATGAGAGGCACAGGGAGAACGCTGTGGATGCTCGTTAGGTAATGCTTTGAAATTAAAATTTTAGTAATAATTTAATCCGATATAAATAATTAGAAGTTTTCTTGTATGAAACGCGTGGTTAGCGTCACGAAGACATGCATTTTTTATGCTAATTCATTTCGAGGATAGGTAGTTTTAATGTTTACAAATAACATTTTTAAATTAAAAAAGAAAATTTAATTAATAATTTCTAATATTGACAAAAAGACACAACAAATTTTTATTTACAATTCGTCATTTCAGATTTAAATCAATTATTTGTATTAATTTTCGACACTTTTAATATTTTAATGACAATAAAATTCCTCACATATCTTCCTTTTCCCCTCTAAGTCATAAAAATTAGTTTGTCAAAGAAGTTTCACTTCTTTCTTTTACATAAACTTTGCTTTTAAAATAATTGCAGTACTTCGCACATTCTAATTGTATGTACTAACTTTTTGTGACCTTTATTTTTATTTATTCAATTTTTTGGTGACAGTTTAGTCCTTGGCTGTGATCACACCTGATGATAGATGGTTAAACAATTTAAGATGGAAGCGAGCTAATCTTGTAACAGGCAATTTATCTCTTATGGTTTCTAAACAGCATCGTACTGAAGCACAAATCTCTTTTTCTGGTTGTACATCTTTATCTTTACTGCCGTTAACTATATATGCTAAGAAACAAATTCAAGGCAGTTAACATAATGACAGTTCAATGCATATATATATATTAGAAAACTTGTTGTATGTACATAAAAACATTGACTCTTTTAATAAAAAGAGTGAATGTACATCATATAACTTACGAAACCAAAACAGACTTGTTATAAATTCTAGTAGGCTGCATAAGATTAACAACTCATTTAAGGGTAACTGTATACGTTTCTATAATAAACTCCCACAAGACGTTCTAAAGATGTCCATTAATAAATTCAAAGTCTTTGTTAAAAGAAAGTTGATAGAAAAATCGTATTATAAGTTGCAAGATTACCTAGACGATAGAAACGCCTGGGAGTGGAAAAAAAATATATAATTTCACGATTCAAAAATGCTGTAATATGCCTACTTGAATAAAGATATTTGTGATTTGATTTGATTTATATATTTCTTTAGTAAAAACTGGTGATTTACTGCTTTCATGCACAATTCAGTATTGTACCAATACTATCTGCAATAATTTCAAGGTCGGCAGTATCAAGGACGTTTAATGCATAGAATATATGAATATTAACAATTCAACCTAGTTGTCTTCATTAAAATGCGATAGGCTAACTTCCTTTTTACGAGATCTTATGTCACTTGATTCACATTGCTTTATCGCTAGTTTGAATTAAAATCAAAATATTCAAGTAGGCTCAAAAAGCACTTTTGAATCGTCAGTAGTCTGTCCGTTGGTAACAAATCTAACACCAGTTCTTCATCAGAATCAGAAGGCCCTGCTTCGTCGTGGGGAGAACGTTGCTCTGAGGGTGCCTCTCGTGAGGCCTCTCGGACCTAGGCTTAGAGCAACGTTGGCTGCTGCTGAAAAGGACAATCTTGGGTCCACGACTGGCGGCCTCGTCTTCGCCGGCGAAGTCGCTGTGTGTGTGCGTTAGTGTACGGGGCGTTGTCAATAGTAATCTGGTCGTCTGGGTCGTCAAGGACGATTTGGGCCGCCTCTTCCTAGGCGCTCATGACATGGTATTTTTTTTTTTCGATGTGTGTAGTTGCTGTTAGCCCTACTGGCTTTGAGAGCGTAACCGAGAGGGGTGGCGAGCGCAGAAGCTCTGCCGAGGGGTGGGCCCGTAGAAGGGCCCTGCTGCGTCGGGGGAAAACGTTGCTCTAAGGACGCCTCCTGCGAAGCTCGGACCTAGGCTTAGAGCAACGTTTGCTGCTGCTGAAAAGGACAGTCGGACAGGTGACATGACATGGTACAAGTTAGCCTAACTTGAATATCATTTGGATGGCACATCGATACCGCGATGTAAAACCGTGCAGAGCCATCTATTGGAACCACGTTAAAACTTATCGCGGCGATAAAAGCGTAATCATTTACTTTTAATTTAAACTAATATAATAAAGAGGAAACATTCGTGTTTATGTCTGTACGTATGTATGTTTGCAACTTTAATTGCCCGTCAGTGTTGTAACCCGTTGTATCGATAGTTTTTAATAAAAAACTTATCTAATTTTTAAGTTTATTTATTTATTTGGACCACCAACAAAATTACATGTACAGAAACTTAAACTATAAAATACATAAAGGGAGCGCAAAACATGTAATTTCACTTATAGGTAGCCACATCATGCGAAAACAATAGATCGTACAAACATTTATATAAACATAATGTAGTAAGTAAAGAAAAATAAAGTAAAATAAAAAAGTAATGAAAAATGTAAAAATACAAGGAAAATACGTAATTTAACATTAAGTTAGTGCGACTTATTGATTGGAGTTTCTAAATATTTTTATTATTTTATTTTTGAAGGTATATATTTTATCACCGAATATGTCAATGGAGTTATCTTTGGAGATTAAATCCCTGTATAGTCTACATAGCCGGGGTATTATCGAATGGTTACCAAGGTTGGTTCTACAAAATTTGTGGGCAAAGACCTGAATTGGGTACCGTGGAATGCGATTGGGCACTTTAAGGGATACCTGACTTAGTAGTTCTGGGTCATCTACAATTCTATTTATAAGCTTACATAATGTCATGCAGCTTACGCCTGTCCGACAATGAGATTAATTTGAATTTTGTGAGACGGGTAGAGTATAATACTCTGTTATTTGATCCAGATAGCAATTGTGTAAATTATCAGTCTTGTTTATCTAATATATAAAATTTCCCTACCGTACTCCTCCGAAACGGCTTTACCGATTTGTACCAAATTTATATCCGTATTCTGTAGGTCTGAGAATCGGCTACTATCTATTTTTTCATACCCCTAAGTGATAAGGGTTGTTCACCCTTAAAATTTTTGTCTTAATTGCTGGACGAAATTTTTTGTGAAACAGCATACAAAATTACGTATAACCCTAAATTTTCACCTTTCTATTACCAACCCCTATTTTTTAATAGCGATAATAGTAATTATATGGCAAAACAACGTTTGTTGGGTCAGCTAGTTTTTATACAAATCTAAATCTTTAGATTTGCCACACTTAGAGAGAGGGAAAATATATTAAAAGCGTCGAAAATTAATACAATTAATTTATTGAAATCTCAAATGACGAATTTTTTAAAAAAAACACCACGTGTTTTTGTCAATATTAGAAATTATTAATAAAATTTCAATTTTATGAAAAATAGTATATTAAATTATTAATGACAACTGGCAAATTAAATTGCCACATGCTAAAACTATCTAACCTTCAAACGAATTAGCATAAAAATCGCTGCACATCTTCGTGACGTTAATCAGACGTTTCATCCGAAAAAATTTTACCCTCACGCGCTTAAAGAAATGTCACTTCAAAAATATTAATATCGATACTTCATGAAAACTAAATACAAAGTAGGCTTGTTGAAAAGATATCGATACATCGATAATATTTTTGCAATGTATACGATATTTTTACAGACAACCAATGAACATTTTTAAGTTTTAAGATATCAGATAATACTCGTATATTGTTTTTTTTATTTTTGGTCGACTCGATATACTGTTTTATAATTTGGTTTTAAGTTGGGAATTCAGTCCGTCAATTTAAACCTTTCGTTTTGTTGACAATACTGACTTATGTTTTATAACCTTAACACATCCTTATTTTTGCACTTGACTGAATACCTAGTTTACAAAACAATCAATCGATAATCGATTGAAATTAATGTATATTGATTAATATTTATCTGGAGATGTAAGATAACTGAATTCAGCTTAGGTCAAGTAAAAGCTTTTAGAGCATAAATATTCTTTATTAAACCACACCGGTACATCGATATTTTTTTAACAAAAGTATTAATATTGATATTTTCAAAAAATATCGATATGATATATATCGATACTTTATTACATTTCCGACATCCCTAATACAAAGTAATGCAAATGTACTTTTTTTTTTGACGCTGGGATATGCATTTACGCACCCCGACTGTGGGGTCGGGAGTGTGAGACTCGGCGAGGGGGAAAAACTCGCAAAACCCACTAAAACCCAGCGGGACCGTCGTCAACCATGAGTGGGGAGCCAGAGGCTCGTTGAGGCATTCCTCTCTGACCCCTCGGTTGTATTCGGCTCACAGATATTCTACAGGGGGAGGAGTTGCATGAACCTCCGCCTCCTGTTTCCTACTTCCCTTCGTCTGGGCCGGAGTGTCTCAGCGGCATTCACCCTCTCCTTTTGTCGTGCCAGCAGTGCGAAAGCGCGCTGCATTCAGAAATTAGTAAATTATTTTCATATCATATATCGGATATTCAAGAAAAAAAGTGATACTGTAATTTGAAAGATAACTTACGATAAAAATGCTTGGGGGGGGGGGAATAAATTCCTCTCTCTTACTCACTCACTTCAACCTATGGATGTCCACAGTTGGACATAGGTCTCACCTAATTATGTCCTCGTCGGTCCACTTTGTGGGGGTGTAAGGAAATAAGCGAGTTATAAATAAACAAAAAATCATTCTTAAAAACCGAAAGTTAAGCCACTCCCGACGATTCCCGAATAAGCTAATTCAACTTGGCTAAACCTTGATTTTATTCTAGTTATGTCTGTTGTAATTTGGAGGGTTGTTGAGACACGTTGAACGTCAAAAAATAGACAAATTGACACTCGATTACATTAGAAAGAAGATGAATACACAGATGTCAGTTATTTTATACGAAAACAGAAGTGGAAATGGGCAGGGCATGTAGCGAAAAATAGCTATGACAATTGGGTTAGTGAATGGTTCCCAAGAGTGGGTAAGAGGAGAGAAAGACCCGTCTATAGATGGGAAGACGAAATAAGGCTCGCAGCCGTAGTCACATGGAAGAGAAAAGCCGGTGACCGAAAAAACTGGTCTTTTTTGGTGGAGACCTATGCCAAAACGCAAGACAACCGGTGTCACTTATCAAAGATATTTTGTAATCTAGATTTAAGGCTATTATGTCTGTTGCAACGTAGACGCTAAATAAGAACGGGATTCCCAGTATTCATCGCGTGGAACAGCTTGTAGTAAAGTGTACAGATATAGTAAGGAAAGTTCAACATAGAGAATGAAGCGTCCTCAGATTTCTTTGTGAGGCAACATAATGACTCATCGTTATGCAACACTTCCTTGAATATCCGATAATATGGTTGCGAGAGCCAATACGATTATATGTTCAATCATATTTGAACTTCCTTATTAACTTACGTATGAAAGTGTGAAACCACCACCAGGTTTTGAACTCGTGTTATTCTGTTAAATTTTACGAGTTAACACCATAACACTTGGCAAAAAATCTACGCCTATAAATCACTTAACATTTGTCTTTAACCATCGACTCTAATGTCTTGGTTAATCTATATAGTCACGTTACAGCCGGGTGTGAAATGGGGGGTTTATTAAAAGGCCTTCGGATTAGCAGTTAAGATCAGTATCCCCTTTGGAAGTTGTAGTTGAAGGGGGGAGTAGCTGCGAGGACTAGAGGGGAAACATCTGATGCCGACAAGGTCAGGAGGGTCAAGGTTTTTGCTGACAGAGCCTTGATTCATGGAAGGAGGAGTTCGGGTCCCGAGTAGCGTAGTAGGAGCAATGGCTGGGCAGACAACACTTGCTTTCCTGCCGGTTGGTGCTAAGGAAAATACTTGCACCAAATCGTTGGTTGTGAGCTATCAGCCACGAGTATGGTCGAATTTCGATCGATTCGGATTTCAAGCTGGCAAGTATTATAGATACAATGCTTGTCAGCAAGCTCCTGGAATGCTGTTGCCAACTTCTGCGGAACTATCACTTCTTTAAAGGAGGCACGGCAAAGAGAGAGATCGAATGCAGTCGAAGCACAGTACCTCCGATGGTCTAGAGTAAGAAATAGGAGACAGAGGTTTATGCAACTCCTTCCCACTGTGGTGAAATATTGAGCTAGTTTCATTCGAAGGGGCCAGGGTAGAATACCACCATTATATAAATACCACCAATAAGACCGTTACGGCGAAGCCCATGGCTCGCATCTTCCGTTTGTTTCTGTTTGCATCGTGGCTTCATAAAACGACACAATGTTTTTTTGACCTTTAACACGTCTACTCATTTTGACAGCCTCGCTGGAGCAGTGGTGGGATTACGAACTTCACTAGCTGAGGTTCTGGGTTTTTTCTGGATTTCCGGCTGCTTTAGGATATTATATTAAAAGGTGTAGTTGTGATGTGGATCTGGTTCTTGTACGTGAATCTCGTAATGGGTAATAGCTTTAAAATAGCGAGGGCTTTCCCTCCGCCGGCGATGTGCTACAGTCCTTACTTAGCGTAATAAATCTTTAATTTTTTAAATATCCAGTAGTGTAATTGAATTTTGGATTGAGTTCAAAGATATGGTGCTACAATACCTAACTGTATCCTTCGATTTTGTTATCATCATGTATTCACGTCAAATGTTTGCATTTAGGTAAAATGCTGTGTAGAAACAGAGGTAAATTACCTATAACCAGCTTAGCACATCTCCATCTTAAGACTCCAAGACTCTATCATTATCTACAATCAGGTGAGATGATATTTAATTGAGAATCTGTAAGCAAATCAAATCTCAGTTCCATCGTGGCTGATTTACCTATAAGCTACAGGTTTTCCAAAATTTTACTATGCTATACCAGTTGTTCAAATCCTGTGGGAATATGGATAAACCCGTTCATAATTAGGGTATACGTTGCAACACAACTAATTTTCCTAAATTAACAATTTATCCTAATCCAATTAGCTCAAAGAAGAGGCTATGGTTGCAATTTGTTATCAATAATCTTTCTTCGGGTGGTCATCGACAGATATCGGTTTTCGGGAGCCGCACACTGTTGCGTCAATCAAGTACTTTGTCTATGTACCAAATTTCATTTCAATCGGTTCAGTAGTTTTGCCGTGAAAACGCGACGGATACTTTCGCATTTATAATCTTAGTAAGGATATTAGTAATATTATTTTAAATATATATAGTTTTAATATTTCGCAATTATTTTAAGTGATTTTGCATATTTTAGATTATTCGTGACACGCTTTACGCTTTCCATTCATAATATGTAAGCGGATTTAAATGTCTTTATTAACGAATATATTTGTTTTTACGTTCTGTTTCAAACAAAGTAGGTTACGTCAATTTAAAGCAAAGACGTTCGGGAAACTACGCCAGATATTTTCGTCCGATAATCCTCAGTGCNTGTAGGCAGACCCCCCACAAGGTGGACCGATGATATAAAGAGGGTCGCCGGTAGCCGTTGGAGCCAGGCGGCGCAAGATGGGGCCTTGTGGGGGTCATTACGTGAGACCTATGTCCAGCAGTAGACGTCCATCGGTTGACGCGACGACAACGACGACGAAAGCAAAGACTGACTTTATTGTTTACTAGCTGTTCCCCACGGTGTTACTCGCGTAGTTCTTGACTCCGTTGGAATAAGGAAAAATCCGTTATTGGTGTTAATGTCGCGAAGAGAACGAATGCCAAATCAAAGGGGGGATGGTAAAGGTGATCTCATTTTACTTTTCTCTTATATCCGGATTCCGTGGGAATATATGCCGAATTTGGCGCATATTTTTGATCAGTCAGTCAGTCAGATCATCTCGCAGTAAGTATTTTGAAACCAAAGACCTTTCTGAGGCTTTAGACTATCTGTGTACGGAATTTCATTTAAATCGGTTCACTAGTTTTGGCGTAACGTGAGACAGACAGTCACTTTCGCATTTATAATATTAGTAAAGATGAAGATATTTTACATAGCATCACGCCTCATTCCCATAGAGGTAGGCAGTGACCACGTCCTTCCACTTGCTTGCACTTCGCTTCTTTTATTCTCATTAAACCTGGCCCTTATTTAAAATGTCCTGGATTTGGTCCAGGAACGTTCGCCCGCGTTGGTCTTCCCCTTCTAACTTTCACATTCACTCTTGACTCATAAATCCTTTTTGTCAGTCTCCTTTCATTAATTCTCTAGTAACATGGTGAGTTTCTAAAAACCCTCGTTCTAAAAACGCTCGCTCCTCGGAGTGAGGAGGCCTGTGCCCAGTAGTGGGACGTTAATGGGCTGCTATTGACTAACTATATATCTAGGGCATCTATCTTCTCCAATTACGTCTTTGTAGTATATAAAAACTAGATGTATAGATCCAAATACAATAAATAAGGATTCGTAAATTGGTTTTTGTGTTACACATAACAAAGGCGACCCGTCCCTCTTTCGCAGTGAAAGTGCCGGACGCGTTGCATAACAAATCATATTATCCGATGAACTGTTTTTAACCATGTTCGGAATCTGAGGTCGTTTAGTACTAAGTTGAAAGTTTCTACGGGGAAAAGAAACTAATCTATATATTAATACGTGAAGCAAAATTTTTGTACCTCTTTTTACGACAATTGCACAGTCGGAGGAGTATTAAATTTCCCACATTTATAGTTTATATAAAAAAGAAGCGTTGAATGTTCATAATTGTTATTAAATATCCCTAATAATACATTAAATTAATAAAACATTATTACATACACTAGCCATGTATTTGACAACACACGCTTTTATACTCTCCTGTCAATCGCTGACAAGTATATCGAACGTCATTAGAAAAATTAATATTGTAAAACTACAAAGCAGGATACATTAGAAATGGTTACTATGTCTAAACTACAAGAAAGGTTACATTAGAAAAATTTACATTGTTAGAATTACAAAAGAGGTTACGTTAGAAAAGTTTATATTGTCAAAACTACAAAAAAGGTTACATTAGTAAAGTTTATATTGTCAAAACTACAAAAAAAGGTTACATTTGAAAAGTTTACATTGTTAGAATTATAAAAAAGGTTACATTAGAAAAGTTTACATTGTTAGAAGAGTACTTGGTCCATTAAATTTTCAAATTTTTCAAAGTTTGACAAGGGCGGTCTATACACGGTTACAATAATAAATTGCTCTAATTCAATAGAGGCTAGCTCTATTGTCCGTTCAACAGATAGGCCCACTACATTTTTACGTTCCTTATACTTCAAAGATTTGTTAATTAGAATTAAGGAGCCTCAATGAATAGATGACACTCTGTTGAATGAACTGCCAACCTGGTAATAACCAAAATTAAATACAGATTCATTACTTTTCAACCAATGCTCAGTGATACATAAAATATTAACATTTAAGTTATTTAAAAAAAGTTCAATCTCTAACTCTTTGCCTTTAAGCCATTGCATGTTTGAAAAATTAATTTTACAAAAAAGATTACATTACAATAGTTTACATAGTTAGAATTACAAAAAAGGTTACATTAGAAAAGTTTATATTGTCAAAAGTGCAAAAAAGGTTACATTAGAAAAGCTTATATTGGCAAAACTAAAAAAAGGTTATATTAGAAAAGTTTATATTGTCAAAACTACAAAAAAGGTTACATTTGAAAAGTTTACTAACTATGTAAACTATTCTAATGTAACCTTTTTTGTAATTCTAACTATGTAAACTATTGTAATGTAACCTTTTTTGTACAATAAATTTTTTAATTAATTACAAAAAAGTTACATTGACGGCCTCGCTGGTGCAGTGGTGCGAGTATTCGCTTTGCTAGCGGAGCTCCCGGGTTCGATCCCCGGTAGGACGAACTTAGGAAATTGTATTTTCTAATTTGTCTGAGTCTGGACTGGTGGGAGGTTTCGGCCGTGGCTAGTTACCACCCTACCAGCAAAAACGTACCGCCAAACAAAGAGATTTGTGTTCCGGTACGATGCTGTGTAGAAACCGTAAGGGGTATATCGCCTCTTAACAGATTAGCGCGTTTCCATCTTAGACTATATCATCACTTATCATCAGGTGAGATCACAGTCAAGCGCTAAACTGTCGGCAATAAAAAAAAACATTACAAAAGTCACTGTAATGGTTAAGTTTACTTAAAATTTTTGATGATACCGTTTACCAAGGTATCGTAATTTATGATCAGCGTACTCTTGAAATCCATTCCGTATATTGGGGGATCCAATTGGAAATAATTCTTAATAACAATATCAGTTCAAAACGGCTTTTAATGTAACGCAGCCTATGGATGAATAAAAAAATGGTTAATAATTTAATAGAAATGATTATAAATCAAATCAAACCTTAATTACAGATGCGTTTATTTATGAATGTATTGTTTCCTATGTATGGGTATTTGGACGTTTATTTATCGCCTACCTTCTCTTCTTTCATTGAGCGATAAGACCGCCCAATTCCACACTTAAATTACCGCAAACTGAGCACTTCTCTTGGTATCGTGGTTTCCATTTATCTAATCTTACAATGAATGATTAAACTACATTTTAAAATTACCAGCTTCCATCTAGATGAAATTATTTTTTAAACTGCCAAAAGATCAAGAAGGCAACTGAGACAAATATATTTTTTATACGTAGAGTAAGTAGCAGCCTATTAACGTCCCACTGCTGGGCACAGGCCTCCTCGCTCATATGAGAGAGGGTTTTTAGAGCATAGACCCACCACGCTGCTCCACTGCGGATTGGCGGGCATAGTACACAAGTGCACTCTCTATTCTTTCACTCTCATAGTCCGATGTGACGGGAATCCAACACGACCGGAGAGAGATCAGGCGTAGGACCGACGGCTTAACGTGCTCTCCGAGGCACGGGGATGTATTCGCCAACTTCCCAACTTCGGGCAAATATTGAGAAAATCTTAATAGAAAACCAAATATCGATTCCGAACTGGCCCGACCCGGGACTCGAACCCAGGACCTCATATCTGTAGTCGAACATGCTAACCACTAGGCCAATGAGGCAGTACGTATAAGTTTTGTTAACATCGAGGATCTCCGAAATTTATGAAACCTTCGGTTACAATATAATATAGCGTCTTTTATGAATACCTGTCTATAATTTCACGGTTGTTGGCCATCAAGCACAATGCTATGGGTTTCCTTACATTGGCAATGTAACATTTCTTCATATATATTTGATAATATTACAAGCTCCCAGAAGAAGTAGCAAAGATGTCTCTTAGTAAATTTAAATCTTTTATTAAAAGAAAGCTAATTGAGAAATCATTCTATAATTTCAAGGAATAATTAGAAGACAAAAAAGCGTGGGAGTAAATGAATTGTTCTGTATCTTGATGTAGAATAAATTAAAAAAATATATATAGTAATGATGCTGATAAGAAACTAAACACTTTATTGAGTTTGTAGGCTCTTCTCAGATCAGGGGGCGATGAAACCATGGTAACTTTAGATCAGTCTTTCTTAAAGTTGGTGTTAACGCCTTTGTTTTGTGGGCCTTTGAAACCTAGAGGGAGGCGTTAAGATGCCCAGAAAAAATGGGGGGCGTTGATGTGGGTTAGGGGGGAGATGTATAATTTGTAACTTGATTTACTTAATATATGTCGGAGTGCAAGAGTCTGTGGATCGCTGGTCCGTGTGTAAGTCTGTGGAACGCCGGCGCCATCTTTGTATCGGCGTGGGGGCAGAGTCAATAAGTGCCAGTCCGGCGCTTCTCTCGGCAGTTCTCGTGTGGCGGTCGGCCGGAGTGGTCGACTATTGAAACTGTCGCGTTCCTAGCTATTATTGTTCATGAGTTTGTGTAAATTGATATCAGGAACATTAAGTGATTGAAAATTATAATCCGAGTTAATTAACTAAGTTTATAAATTTACAATGAAACGATTGCACCAACATTACCCACGAAGGCCCACAGAATAAGAAATTAAATAATGGATCCCATTAATGACGATGTCGGCGGAGATCCCTACGCCCCTGTGCTGTATGCTTCTCCGTTCTCTCTTATTCTCCGACATATAGTATTTTAAATGTAACGTTATCACGGATATGAAAAATGTTATCTATATATATAAAAGAGATATCCAGGTATCTATTGACTCATCGCGATATCTCTGGAAACATAAGGCGTAGAGACTTGAAAGAAGAAGAACGGATTTTACGAAATTGATTGAAATTTGGTACAGCGATAATCTAGAGCCTGAACAACACACGAAATAATTTAATGAAGTATTTATACGTATGTTTTTAATTTGTAAAGCAATTTGCCTAGATTAATGAAAAGGCTATTCAAACCAATGAAAATCACATTCAACACCCTCGAAGTGGGTTCAGCTTGTTCAATGTATATTGCGACGGTATTGTGAGAATTGATATTCCTTTAAATTTTTCTCTTAAAGAAACGCGAATGTGGAAGGAAGCTATATTTTACTAGTCAAGAGTGCTGTAAAATCCTATTTACATAAAGAATTTTGGAATTGATTTGCATTGGGTGATGATAAGACATCGTGGCGAATAACTAGTTAATACGATGAAACCTCCATATCATACGTAATTTTGTTAAGTTAAAGGAAGGTGAAAGATGGTTCTACTTGAACTTTCACGGCTTGTGGTAACTGTGGTTAACAACGGGCATGAGGAAAAGGAAGAAAGCGATATACTTTTAGAGACGTTATAAAAGTTACTCTTAATAAGGACATAAAACAATCTATTTCTCTATAGTCAAATTCGTTTTGAAGTGAAACTTCTTTAGGCGCATGAGGATAGAGCTTTTACGAAAATGTTCAGCGTTTTAAATGACCTTTAAAGGTTACTGAAATTAATAAAATAGCATCTGCGGGTAATAGACACCTCTGCAGCGTAGGCCTCCCCTCAATATTTCCAGGTCTCTTTTCCTCTAGCCCTTTGCATCCAGTTTGTGCCACTTTTTTAATGAATGATGTCTCTCCATGTCCTTCCACTTGACACGCTTCTTGCAAATCTCCTTCGCTTCTTTCATTCTCATTGAACCTTTCATACAAGTTCATCGGGGTAGAGTACTCTTGACCTGACCCTTGTTTAAAATGTCCTGGATTTGGTCCGGGAACGTTGGCCTCGGTCTTCCCCTTCCAACTTTCCAATTCACTCTTGACTTATAAATCCTTTTTGTCAGTCTCCTTTCACACGTGCCCAACCCATCTAAGCATACCTTTCTCAATTTTAGTCACTATATCTTCTTTTATACCACAACGTTATCACACTGTTTCTTACTTTGTCACTCAGTTTAAATCCACTCATACTTCTCAACGCTCTCATCTCTACCGCATTTGTACCATACATAAGTGCTGGCACCAGCACTCCTCCATGCACAGCCAGTTGAGGGACCCTCTGGCTATTCATAAAGGCGTGCAGATCACCATTACTAAACGAACACGTCTACTTAAATAATTTAACATAATTAAAGAGATTACATTCATTATTTTGTTGGCGTACAGGTTAACGTATATAACATAACATAGCACATAATAATATGTCACGTAGAAAGTATTTAAAAGAGTAACCGCTGAGTTTCTTGCCGATTTCTTCTCAGTGGAATCTTTGTTAACAACGGACAGACTACTGACTATTCAAAAGTGTTTTTTTTAATCTGTTATGAAGAATGAATCCAGGACCTCTGCTAGTGTAAGATCCTCGTTGTATACTATCATTTATAAATGATGTCGAGTGACATAAACGCAAGTCAGAGTTCCGCATTTTATCGCATGATATCAACAGATATACAATTAAATGTACATTAACTTTCTCAACATAGTACACTGTATAAATGTAATGTCATGATCTTGTCGTGATGATAGAATTTCAAGTGGTCTTTAGAGTGTCATCATAAAAGTCTTCTGGATAAAAACCTCCCTCCTTGTCATTAAAAATCTTTAAATGTGTTTGGTTCTTGATCAGGATCAATTCCTGGTTGTGCAATTTAAGAAAATGACTTTATCATCACACCTGTATCGAAAGTTCGTACTTCCAACGCTATTTTTGATGGCGAAAGTGCCACATTGCTTTCGGATTAAATAAATACGTAATTCAGTGCGTGTGCCTCAAATTTTCGACGCACGCGCGCTTATTTTATATGTCAAAATGGCAATTTACTTTGCTGCGTCATCAAAATTTGTAATTCACTTAATTCTTCTCACAATTCATAAGAACTTACATTCTTTAATTTATTTAAAATATTATATTAAGTTTCGCAGATTTTTTGCGTTATTGATTGCATATTTAATCTTATTTTTAGGCCATAATATAGTTTTTAAAAGTTGTCATAAATAAAAGAGTAAACAACTTACGTAATTGAAACATGTGGGATTCAATGTCAGCGTGTTTCTATCACAGACTGTATCATCACTTACTGACTAATTGAATTTATGACGAATTTATTTATACTTCTTCTATTATACAAATTGATTCGTGTAATTTCTCTTACGTAAGAGAGAGAGAGAGAGAGAACAAATTGGATGGGCCCTCAAAAAAAGGTTATAGTGAATCAATATTAAAATATTGACAGGCCATCATGGACTATTTTTGATCGCTTTAATCTCAGGAACTACTGTTTCTAATAAAAAAAAACTCTAATAGAGTTGGATAAGCCATTTATCTTGAATAGACATAGGCTATATAACTTAAAGTTACTACAAAGAGAAGCGAAGGGGGGGGGGGGAATGCAAAAACGGGTATTATTTCTTTTGTAAGCTTCCGTTACTTGCACTGGGTAAACGGTTAAAGTTACTCAATAATATTATATGACAGAATTGTTCCCCTTAAAAAGTACTAAAATAAAGTCCATGATAGCATATATCTATCTATTAAGGTTGACGCACTATATCCTTTTTTATAGTATTCAAATGTGTCATAGATGAAGTTGCGTTGGTCAGCTTAAATTTTACGTAATATGCAAACGAAGACTTTTAGTTTAAAAGTATGACACATTCCGATTTGCATACGGCATACAAGACCCGGAATCGAATCGATTATCTTTATCGTGCAATTGACCTAAGAAAGTAGGAAACAAACGGTTTATACAAGTTTTGAGGCCGAAACTAATATCGGTGATTTGGTGTTTCGCAATTTTGTAGGTTATGCAAATTTACTATAAAAATGATTTTTTGGTAGGTTAACGGACTATAAGCTGATGGTATGTGATGACATAATGTCAGATGGATGTGCACTAATTTATTAAGAGGTAATTTACTCCCATCGCTAGCAGAGGTCTTTTTGGTACCGCTGGGAAACGCTTTTAGGCATAAAACACGATCCATAGGTCAGGAGTTTGGGATTCAATGAGGGAGAAGTCTTCACAATACCCACTAAAATCCAGCGGATCCTTTTTCATCCATGTATGAGACACCAGGTATTCAATTTTCGCATTCGTCCCTGGTGTCTCGGATGAGTCCGACAGAGGATTCAAGAAGGCGGGAGGATGTGTGCAAACACACGCCTTCTAGTACCTCACCTCCTTTGATGGTGAGGGAGAGCATCCACTGCATTTTCCTTCAGCATCCACTGCAATCTACTTCAGCATTCACTGTTTTCTGCCTAAGCATCCTCTGCATTCTCCCACAGTATCCACTATATTCACTCTCAGCACCCACTGCGATCTTCCTCGGTATCCACTGCATTCTCTCTCATCATCCTCTGCAGTCTCACCCAGCATTCACTGTATTCTCTTTTAGCATCCACTATATGCTGCCTGAGCATCCACTGCATTCTACTTCGGCATTCGCTGTTTTCTGCCTCAGCATCCTCTGCATTCTCCCTTAGCATCCACTGCATTCTCCCACAGCATCCACAACATTGACTTTCAGCATCCGTTGTGTTCTTCCTCGGTATCCACTGCATTCTCTCTCATCATCCTCTGCAGTTTCACCCAGCACCCACTGTATTCTCCTTCAGTGACCACTGTATTCACTTTTAGCATCCACTGCATTCGCCCTCTCGCTAGCTGAGGTCGTTGGTTCAAGTAGGACAATTTAGTTGAATTTTCTAATTTCTCTGAGTTAAGGCTGGTGTGAGGCTTCGTCTTTGGTTAGAATAAAATACGAATATACAAGTATAGAGAAGTTATAGCGTCATTGTATGCGACTAATCACTCTTCACAATTGGTTGCCTTGACCGAAATTTATCCAGGAGAACGTCTTGATCTACCCGCAGTTGAGCAGTGTGATGGGTCTATGCTCTAAAATCCGTCCTAGTACTCTCAGTGCTGGGCACGAGCCTGTGCTTCGATAGTAGAGGATTCCAGATTCTTAGGAACGATTTACGAAATCGTGCTTTCTAATTTATCTAAGTGGCTTTGCATGAGGCTTATCTACAAACATATGTTAGAGAGCAAAAGAAATGCATTACGGTACGATATTGTATAAAAACCTTTAAATTAATAACTGTCACAATCTTAAACTGTAACATCACTTACAATAAGGTAAGGTTCTGATCAAGCGCAAAAAGTAACGCATACTTAAACATCTATTACTTCCGTAATGTAATACCGAAATGCATTAAGTAATAGATATACGAACATATTTCCTTTACATTACGTGTTAATTAAATTATATAATTGCTTATCCAGATACATTGATTTAATACATTATAGACAGTAATCAGTGTTATTTTATAACTTGCGCGTTACAGACGTGGCTATGGTGCGATTATAAACAATTTGCTTCAGCTATTATTATTAATAGAAAGTTAAAGTGGTCAATACCGATAAATGAAAACCAAATTTACATTATGGCTCTGGATTCCAGGGAATTTATATATGTAATGTTGCCAACTTATAAAAATTCAATGCTGCCAACTTGCTGTTATAGTGAGAACTAGTGGCTATAGTTTGAGTTCCTAGATGGCGTTTCGATATAATAAAATTTTCATTCGGATCCAATGAAAATGTGAAATTTATTAATGAACATGATTGTTAATTCATTTTACATTATACTAATCGTATTATTTGTTCTAAATTCTAAGTTGAGTGCTGTTTTGTTGTATGATATAAGATCTGCTTTATTAGAAAATATAACTGATACAAAAAACACTGATAAAGGTACTTTTTCTTTTTTATTTTCTTAATAAACATGTATCGTTTAATCTAAAGTTTATAATGTATAATCTAGATAATTTAATTTTTAACGAATTTTATTTAATTTTGGAAAGCATTAAATTGTTTTTCGTCGCGCGTGAAACAAACAAAGAGTTGTAGATACAATTATTCTATTTAATTAAAAAAGTGTAAATCTTTTCTACGTTTAACCCAGCTTATGTATACTGAACAGATCCTTGAATTTTAGGATTTATTTGTTCTGACAATATATTTTATGTTTAATAAATCATGCCTAACTTGTGTCAAAAGCTTGTTCAAAGTTGCACCTATTTTTGTTTAGTTTGTGACTATGTTAGTGCAAAACTAGTTGCAATACTAAGAAGTGATAATATGAAGTTTATAAGAGTCATTAAACGGTACTTCGTTGTTTAAACAAAAACTAATTGAACAATGAGTCGTAATTTTATACTATGATTGTTAATTAAGGTCGCTGTGTCTTCATGTGTGAAAATGTAGAGTTCACAAGAGGCATTAAATGATATTGGTTAAACAAAAATTACCTAATTTAATGATGCGTTGTTTGAAGCTTTGGTAGTTAAATCTATTGCTGTTTAGTGGATGACCACAGCTGATGCAATTCTATCAAATATTGTTTGCATAAAGGGTATTAAATTAATCTTGTTGCAATCATAAGGAAGCCTTAATGACTCACTGTTTAGACGTCATTCTTGGTAAAAGGCATGAACGATTTTTGAGTAGACATAACTGAGGTCTTTTATAAAACTTATGAAATACGTGAAATAATTAGAACGTGTCCAAAAGAGGTTTCTTTGGTGCTTGGCCTCTAGCATTGGAAAAGGTAGAAGAGACTTCTCTTATCGCGAGCGACTGACACATTTCGAAATACACTCCTTAGAAAATCGCCGAATCCTTTTAGATTTGTTGTTCACATATAAACTTTTAAATGGTAAAATAGACTGCCCTCAATTGTTAAGTTATCTTAATCTCCGTGTCCCAAGTAATTGTCCACGTAAGCCCAAAACACCACTTTGTCCCCCTTTTCGAAAAACAGTTCTTGGTGCAAATTCACCCTTACCCAGATTGTGTAAAACACTAAACAATGTTAGTAATGTAATTGATATTAATTTTGATTCCCTTTCCAGGTTTCGTAGTACTATATTGCTAACTATAGGTTATTTTTAATTTAGGTTATAATCTATTTTTGTTACTTTGTTTACTTTTTGCTATACTTTTTTTGTTATTTCATGTTGTGTTTACTTTTAAGTGATAGCTACATTTATATACAAACTAGGCTATATAAAATGTGTATGTATCAGTGTAAATTATCGTTAGTAAACCTAATAAAAAAAAATACAGGTTTACTATCAGGAATTATCGGTAATTACAGCCTGATAGCACGCAATCGAGTTAATGGTATTTATACGTTACTAAAAGGGGCTATACACTACGTAATCTCGTAATGATTTTTGAGACATTTAACCCTTTCACTAAGGTAGAGGGGTCAAAAATCTAAGAAATTATATTAAATTTTTAATATTGTCTTGCCAGATATTAAGTAAGAATGGATGTTATCCTTCTCTCTTCCACGTTCAGATTCCCCCATAAATGGATGTTATCTTCCTCATTTCCATGTTTAGATTGTTCAAGCCTCTCTCCCCTTTAACTTACGTTTACCTTTACGTGCTAGCCCTTAAAGCCTGTGCCATAAACCTCAGAAGTATAAATATAATTCTTTTTTTGTATTTCAGGTTGTGGCGTGGCTGTTGGTAAGCAGACTGCTCAACGAAGAATTGTCGGAGGCGACGATGCTGGTTTTGGAACTTTTCCCTGGCAAGCCTACATTAGAATCGGATCGTCCAGGTTTATTGTATTTATATACATTTCCATTGTGTATGCAGTTGTTAAAAATGCAGTGATGACTCACTGCATTTTTAACGCGAACAAACTGTAGTTACATAACTTGGATAGGATAACCAAATATGTGTTTTCTTAACTTATTAAGTATCACTTTTTTACTAATATGTTCTATAGATTTTTTTAGTATTTCATTGATAAGTATTTCGAAGTTATTATTTCTTTTAGCTTTTTTTTAACGCCTTACTTTACAAAACTATTTGTACAAAGTTTATTGTAAATAAAAATAATAATAATAATCGTTAAATTAACAACCCACTACTAAATACTAATAATTGATTTTTTAAATTAAAATACTAATATAAAGATAAATCTAAGGATACTTACAGACGAGCGACATTTTGTCGAAGATAAACTTTAAAACAATCACCATTTTATATCCTCCGCTGTCCGTGTGAGTGAATTAAGACGAAAGAGGAAAATATCGATGGTACCTACGTATAAAGAGTCAACTTGTATCTTAGAATATTGGACGGTTTTGTAACTTTGATAATTATATCACTATTTATCAACCTAGGTCATTGGTTAACTATTAAAACAATTAATGCTTAGAAAAACATAGCATTTGTAAATTAAGCAATACGGTAATAAATAATTTTGCATTGACATTTTATAGTAATATTTAAAAAATATATATATTCATCCCCAACAAATTCAGTCAGTTGTTCCTTTTTACTCATAATCATAACGATATATATTTTTTATTGATTCTATTTCGATTATAGCAACTCACTCATTCCCACAGTTTTTTATTTTCTGAGTATTCCTTCGAATTATAGAACGATTTCACAATTTCTTTTCTTTTCAAAAAAGTGTCTGTGTACTTATGTAGACGCGTTAGAAGTTATACTTCTTTGGCGTAATAAGATAAAAATCTTTTCAAACAATGATATGAATAAACTTTGTCTCGAAACTTTTAAATTATCAGTCATTATCATTTGATAGTACAATTTCTAGTGCGATTATTTAATGTCTTATTGAAATACACGCTTGATAGCATCAAAAAATACAAAATAAATATAAGCAACAGTTAATATCTTCGAAATTTTAACCATAAATCCACGACGTAGTTTTTGTAGCTCGTCAAATCAAATACATCCATCATTTATTCAATCAATGCAAGGCAAAGTCCAAAGATACCAAAATAATAAACGTATTTCCATTGGATATAAATAATTAATAATCTGTTTTTTTATAGTTGCGTCTGAGTAGTAAAAATTTACTCTCATCCTTTTTCCCTATCGCGACAAAAGAAGTATAACTTCAAAAAGATTTTTATTTATTATGTGACATCTTTGTTACATCTGAGTTTGTGATAGGGACGTTAACTTCAAAAACATTTATTAAGTGATATCTTTGTTTCTTCGGAGTTTGGTATAGGAATTTATACCGTTACTTTGGGTTTTATATTTGACTCTTTCAACGCAGAGGCTGTCGATGTGTATATGTATTATAAATTTTAATTGCATAGGGAAGTATGTATTATTATATCACTATCTTTACCATATTAGATGTATAAAATAGAAAACTATTTCCATTCTTAAAACTCGAATGTATTATCCCTAATGTCTTTAATCTGTCGCTCGTTTATAAGAATCCTTATTCTCTCTAATAAGTAAGATCACGTCAAAAATGGAGGTACCATTTTCCGCTTGACCATGAAACTTAGATCTAGGGCGCTGTAATGACATGCGTTGATAAAAAAATAAATTTTATTCAAATTAATGGCGAGCGTTGAAATTTTCTTCCAGAATCTTAAACTTAAATGTATAACGCATGTACATAAAGAAAACTAATCTATTATTTGACCGGGAAGTCATTGGAATTTATATTTGTTTAGTTAAAATTTTGCTGGCAATAGATTAATAAATAAATTTATTTATTTTTTTATGTTGTTATCTAAATATACATATTAAACAATATATCCTCGTAATTTCATTAAATTATCTCTGATTGTTTATTAGAAATGGATGTTTTAATTAAAAGTACTGGAAATCTTGGATAGATCTAATTTTCATGATAAAGTGGAAAATGGGGGTTCCACTTGATGTGATCTTACCCTAACATTATTTTTATGTAGATGTGTACGCAAAGGGTTTTTTATAAAATTTTAGAAGACAAACGAAATAGCAATATCGCACTAGCTCATTATTAAAAAAGTACGTTAAAATCGCAGAAAATTACTAAAAAAATTCATTATATCGAATTATTTAGTTGAAAAAGATTAATTCAATTGGAATTGAAACAATAAATTTAAAGGTTTATTAAAAAAAAAGAGATATATGTGGTTTTTTAATTAATGTGTGTGTACAAATCTTTCAACTCGAGTCTAAAATTTGACGTCATTTACTCATTTCCAATGAAACAGTTACGGTAATTTTTACTTTTAATACATTAAAACAGTAAATAATTACCAACATGGATTCCTGTAATTTACTATAATTAAAATAAAGAGTTTATTATAATAAGTATAACGCATGTATTAACATTATGTTTTATTTATAATGACATAACATATTAACATGAATTATGTATTTATAATTAATAATTTACTGAATTAATTTATTATGTAAGGATTGTATGCGATGCTTGAATTTCTACCAAAATAGTAGTTTTTTCTACCATTTACTCTAGAAAGTTTGAAACATTTATTAAAGATTTTTTGGGCTCATGTATTTAAATAGCTATTCCCCAAGGTGTTGCTTTTGTAAATCGGAATGCACTCTTTTCCAAAATAAAAGTAGCTTAATTTACTCCTTATAATATCAGTTATTTACCAATTAAAGTCTCATCAATATCGATGCATCCGCTTAAGAGATTTGCCAGAACAAACAAACTTTGATTTTTTAATACTGTATAGTATAAACGCTCTCATTGAGAAGCTGACAATTTGAAATTACAAACAGACGCTTCAATATTACTTATTTTTATGTATAACATTTCGATTATAAATACTTTTTTGACGAATGAAAAATTGTTTTATGTTTATTTATTAAAGATATACCACGATATTTCTGATATACATATATAACTCTATTTTGGTAGAATAATTATATGTATTTAACACGACTAATATTTGAATTAATATATTAACATTACAGATGCAACACGCTTATGTCGATTTTCGAGCTTATTGGTTGGAAGCAGTGTTGGATAGAGAGGTAAATGTGCGAAAGAAATGGCACGGTGTAAATTTTGACAATGGATTTAGGGTAGAAATGTCATGTCGTGGTAGAATTTTGTTACGGCAACTGGCAACTCTTGCTTTGAAATTGTTGAGGTCTTTTCCTAGTTGTAATATTTTTATTTATTTTTATTGATTTTACACAATCACTTTATACATTTATTTATCTATAACAAGTTAACTGTCACAATGGCAGCGATATTAAATTGACAGTGACAATGACAAACTCTTTCCCGCGCTAATTTTGGTGTGGTCAGCTACAAACTGGTACAAATTAATAATATCATTAAAATTATAATACACAAATTGCATTTAATATTAGTTATTAGTTCATTAGTTATGTTTTCCTCTTATATTCTTTGTATAATTATTGGTCATACACGTCATCCAAGGACGAGACAGTAAAATTATTTTTTCGTTGAAATCAAACTTTAAATATTACAGTTGCTTGATGTTTGTACTAGAAACACAAATATTTGTATATAAGCTTAAAATCTTAAGATATCTACCTAAAAAGATATGTAAGCAATTAAAAGACAAGGCCTTAGAATTTTATTTTACTTGAAAATATCTTTCTGTAGATAATAATTCTCTGGAAATATAAATTCGCATGTACTTTATATTTGAAATATACTTTAATAAATAACACAGTTACTGTAAATATAGAACTTATGTACATAAATTATCCATAATTGATGTTACAAAGTCAACAGAGTAATATATTTTATAATATAGCAGTTCTGCCAACTTGCAAGTATAATTGTAACATGTAGCGACATCTTTTGATGATAAACCGTAAACTTTTTTCAATTCGCCAGTGTTTTTTATTAAAATTTGTTACGATATGTTAATCTATGAGGTTTAATATCTCAAAAGATAGGAACGGTAAACTTTTTATTGTATTACTACATCTTACACTTAGTAGCATGATTTCAACTTCTTACATTTTGAGGGAAAGTTTTATAGCGATACTTCTTTCTTATCCTTCATACCATGATAGAACTACTTCTTGAAATGGGGCATGCATAGACCTTTCAACTTTATCATTAGTAGCTTTCGCACATTCCTCTTCTAGTAGGCATTTTGTGTATTTAAGCTTGTAATTTTGATTTTATGTGGCTTCCTAACTTTTGTTAACTAGGTTTTAAGGTGGGGTGGGGTTTTAAGCTCCATTACTGAGCTTTGGTTGTCGGAAACGTAAAGAGTTCATGTTACTTAGATTATATAGTATAGTCTAAGCTCAATTATTTGTTAAAATGTTTTATATATATTTCAAAAATGCGTCTAATTCATGCAGGTTTATTCTACAGAACTTGAAATGTTATAACGTAACTAAGATGTTTATTTTTATGTAACATTGATAACGTCTGCGTGATTACGCTCGGTATCATGTTACACTAGTCGTCGGTGTAAAAAAATAATGTGAATTAAATGCTTAAGGTATTTTAGTTAATAAGGATTTATTACTGTATCTGTATATAACTTTCCAATTATTGCATCATTTGTGACAACTTTTAAAAACAATGAAATGGGTATAGTGAGCTATCCATAAAAGATAAATATATGTCGTCGTGGACTGTTTTGTAGATCTATAAAAGAGGTATTATCCCACCGTACAACTTCTGCTGACACTTCCAACAATTGTCGTTATAACTCAATCAATTTAATCAAATCCTTGACAAATGATATGCATAAATCTTTCTTGACAATCACTTTGTTGACGAAAATAGAGAGACTCGGAGGGGGACTTGGTTTGATCTACACTTATATTATAAAGAGGAAATTTTTATTTTTGTATGTAACGAATATACTCAAAAATTACTGGACCGACTTTAATAATTGTTTTTTCATTAGAAAGCTACATTATCACTGAGTAACATAGGCTATATTTAGTACTATAGAAATCTTTAGAAATTGTTATTAAAACCCACCGAAGGTGTAATAAAATTAGACACATAATGTCTTTCATCGCATATGCTGTAAAGATTTACGATAGGACAAAAAAATGTTCGACAATATTATAGAATATATCAATATCTACAAAAAACTTCGCGAGACCATATGTCTAACTATTGTAGTTACGTCACTATAACTACTTTATTACATTTAACAAATTGGTAGAAATGCCGATCAAAATCAGACCGTGTTATCCATACTATTTATAAGTTTTTATCCAAATAAATAATTTAATATCCAAGACTGTCCCAATACCTGATATTTACTTTTTGAATAATTAAAATCGGATATTCCATTCAAAAGATATCATGAAATTAAAATAAAAATACATGCCGGCGGCGGCCGCCACGCAGCGCATCGAGTAACTAACTCGACGAGAGAGGGGCAGTGCGGGAGAAGGGGGTGCAACATTATGAACTAGGTAGGCGGTCGGCTCCTTACACACTAGACGAACGCTACATTGAATATTTCGAGCTACTTTGTTTTAGTATTAGGAATCACACTTTATCATAATATTTGTCAATTCATGGTTGTTTTAATTATCATGCTTATAACTTAAATATCTGTACCTATTTATGTCTCCCCGTGCGAAGCCGGGACGGGCTGCTAGTATATAATAAAGCAAGTCGAACTAAAAGACAAAATTTCAGACAATTTATATTTTCGTAATTTTGATTTGTCTTTGGTCACATTATTAACTCTCACGTTACAATATCAGTCCACTTATTTTATTACACCATGTGCGTGTAATGACCATTGTATGGTAAGTGGTAACCTAGATATAGAGCCTGTTTGAGCAATGGAAGCTTGCATGACGCATAATATCCAGTAAGCAATTTTAACAATTTTGCGTAATTGTCAAGAAATTTTCTTGCCTGTCATTTTGTTTGTCAATTCAATGGATCTTGCGTATTAAAATACTAGATAATAATAATATATAATTCTAATTAAGTTACATTTTAAAATTTATTAGATAAGCTGATGAAATGAAAAAATTAATTACATGTTTTATGAATATATATATTATGAATATATATATATATCACAATTTAATGAATAAAGCTTCTTATTTATATTTCATTTCAGCACAGAGAATATTAAAAATTACCACTTACTCTAATGCAGGCATTATAATATACCGAATAACATACTATATACAGTAATAAAAAGAAACTATATTCTATATGTTTAACTATTTATATATTTAAACATATAGAAACTCCTTTGTCAATGTTTCACGAATTTCTTTAGATAATCTGTGCAATGTATAGTCGTTGAAAGATTAAAAAGCTAGAACTCGAGTCCGTTAAATAAACGTAATAATAAATTATGTTTCAGGGTGATTTTAATTGAAAATAAAAACGTTCATTATATTATAATAAATAGCAAAAACTCTTTTTAAATTGCTTGATAAATTTTCATTAACTTAGTAGTGTTTAATATTTCTTTTAATTAACGATTGTTAACTTAACGGCATTTAATGGCATTGCTATTGGCCTTAACGGTCTATTTTAGGACCAAATACTAAGTGTCATTTAGCGTAGCTCTTTCCCATGTGTCTAGTAAGTAATGTATACGTTATTTATATTTACAGATGTGGAGGCTCTTTAATATCAAGACGTCACGTCGTCACAGCGGGTCATTGCGTTGCCCGAGCTCAACCGCGTCACGTTCGCGTCACTTTAGGAGACTACGTCATCAACTCAGCGGCTGAGCCATTGCCAGCTTATACTTTCGGTGTCAGAGCAATTAAAGTAAGTTTTGTTTTAATAACATATAAATTGGTTTTTAAAGACATAATACATTTTGTGCAGTTATTATAAGTCATGGTATTATCTATATATTGATATGTGAAGCAAAAATGTGTTGGTAAGCGCATAACTCAACAACGCCTGGGTCAATTTTGCCAATTCTTTTTTTTAAATGTTCGTTGAAGTCGAAGGTTGGTTTTTACGGCGCGAAAAGTTCGAATTGTAGGGGAAAATCCTGAAAACAGCCCTTTTCTGTTCCCATACAAACGTTTTCTAAATAAACTGTACAGTCAATTTGACCTTTATTGTTATTTAATAAAGTTCATAATAAATTACAAGTGTTCACTGTTGTCTAAGCAATGTAGGTGTGTTCCGAACGCCCAAGAGTGAATTTGCAATTTATTACCGCTGCACAAAGTTCAAAATCAATTGAATAATCACAACCCGATCAAATTGAATAGCCACAAAATTTAAGAGCTATAGATATTTAGTTCTGCCGTAATTTCATTTCGAAAATCATTCGTAAATCTGAAATCTGCCACATTCCAAATCTTTTTGACAGAACGAAGTCTATCGGGTCTACTTTCTGATAATTATGTCAAACGACATAAGGTTAGATTAAAAAGTTTATACTGATAAGATTACTAAGGAGGTTACATTAGATAATTTACTATGGTGTAGGGATGTTTATGTACAAAAAACGATTTTTTTCGATATATAATAACTTCTGTTTAACTAGTCTGTAATATTAAATAGGGATTAGATTAATTATGAGTAACAATACTTGAGAGAGAAGAAATAAATCAACTTTATTTATTTGAAAAAGAATCCAAGGCCGTACGACCCTAAAGCCATTAGCATCTCTGCGTAAAGAATAGCAGCTTTTTCTTTTCTACAATTCTAATATGATTTATAAAATCCACTATTTTTTCTCTAAACCTTGCAAAAGCAATTTTATTTACGCTTTTGGCTTGCAATCTGCTTCTCAGCTGTGTAAGAACCAGCGCGGCTTTTGAATTTGAATTTGAATAGGCATTCAGTTGGAACTGACGTAGCCACAACAGTTACATATTTAAATGCCATAAATAAGTAGATATAAAGAAAAAAATGCAATGTGACACGATATCGGATGAAATATATCGATATTACATTCATTCATATTATATTCGCGTACATGTATCGATACTTTTTGAAATATCGATTTATATCTCCCAATACTACTATGGTGTTCAAGTTTACTTAAAATTGATGACGTTCTATAAGCTTTTGTTATTATTTTCTTTTTTAAGAGCCTTCTCATGGATATAACAAACAAAACAGTACAACAAGCAGTCACATCATTTTTGTATAAATATATTATTGCAACAACGTTTTTTGATGATAGAACCTTTATAATAACAGAACTCTGCCTTGATACGATCAGCACGAAGTTATAATAAGAATTTCTCGCATTTAGACCTCTTTCACCTAACTAAAAAAAGCAATTGCTACACATCATTCAAACCTAGGGATGGAATTAAAGAAAAAAATAGTAAACAGCTTTAAATATATTCAAACACACACACACACACACACACACTCACACACGGCTCCCCCTCCCCCCCTCCTCAAACGCAATTGCGCACTCACGCACACGCACACGCACACGCACACGCACACACTCACACGAATTTCAGTTTTCAATTTTTAATTTTGTTATATAATTACATATTATTAAATTTTTATTATTATCATGTGTCATATTATCAACTTTTTATATATTATTCTTCGTTTTGTTGTTATCTTTGTGTAATCTTAAGTGGCCTTATTTTGTATAATTTCTGTAACTGTACGTATATTTGTATTAGTAGCTGTTGATTACAATAAAATAAAATAAAAATAATGGTGAAACTTATCATTTAAGTTAATTATGGTCGAATTACGACCACTGGGCGACCACTTGTTAAACGTAATTTTATGATTTCCGTTAATTTTTAATAAGAATGCTTGTTGTTTAAATCCCAAACAAGATGCTACATAGTTTTGGGAATTTGTGTATTATTTTGTTAATAAAAATTGTTTTAGAAAGATATTCTGTTAATTTCCAGGTCCATCCCCTATTCAAATTTACTCCGCAGGCTGATCGCTTCGATGTCGCTGTACTCACACTCGACAGGAATGTACATTACATGCCACATATAGGTAAAATTTAGCGAAAAATTAATTATTTTAAGTATCTCTGTTAACTGCTGTCGTACCAAACCAATAAATTAACAATAAAATATCAATCGACGTTACTTTGTAAAATACTCTTCGCGTTTTAGAAGAAATGTAATACACATATTATTTTATCATCTTTATCGTCTTTAAGAGAAAAATTCAAAGACAAAAACTCATACAGTACCGTCGCAATATACCGTGTTAGTTAGAAACATAGAACCTTTATAGAATTACTAGCTGAACCCGCGACTTCGTATGCGTGGAATGTTTTTTGGGTAGCACTGATAACAGAGATATCGTGATGAGTCAATACCACCCCCGCAGTTTCCCTAGTGGGAGGAATTTCTTAAAATCCGACCAAATTTCAATTCTCTACGCCTTATGGTTCCAGAGATATCGTGATTAGTCAGTAGATATCTGGATATCTCATATATATAGACTAGCTGAACCCGCGTCTTCGTCTGCGTGTTATCTTTTTTTGGTAGGAAGTAGCAGCCCATTAACGTCCCACTAATGGGCACGGGTTTTAAGAGCATAGACCCACCACGTTGCTCCACTGCGGATTGGCAGGCATAGTACACAAGTGCACTCTCTATTCCTTCACTCTCATAGTCCGATGTGACGGGAATCCGACTCGACCGGAGAGAAATCAGGCGCAGGACCGACAGCTTAACGTGCTCTCCGAGGCACGGGGGTGGATCACACCGCCAACTTCCCAACTTCGAGAAAATATTGAGAAAATCTTAAATAGCAAACGCATTGATTATTGAATTGGCTCGACCCGGGACTCGCACCTAGGACCTCATGTCTGTTGTTGAACATGCTAACCACTAGACCAATGAGGGAGCTATATATTAAATGTATTTTATTGTCTTTCCAGCGCCCATATGTTTGCCAGAACGTGGTTCTGACTTCTTGGGTCAGTACGGCTGGGCTGCCGGTTGGGGAGCCCTGAGCCCGGGCTCGAGACTTCGCCCCCGGACACTACAGGCAGTAGACGTGCCTGTACTAGATAATAGAGTCTGTGAAAGATGGCACAGAGCTAATGGTAAGTCATTTCAGTCAGAACCAATGAATATTACTATTTTTCAGTACGAATTAGTATTTCTCTACACATTTAGTTAATTACAGTTCCGATCTTATATTATTCCGATTTAATAATATTCTTTATAGTGTTAGGTAGTATATGTTGTATACTTATTTTTCAATTCTTTAACTTTAAGACTAGATTTAGTTTATCGTAAGCGTATGAATAGTTTTAAAATATTGTAGTTCAGTTAGTATATAAGAATATATTGTAGTTTACTTAGTATAGTCGTAAAATATATCAACAGGCCGAGGCGGTCCGAACGCTACTTGTGTTTTACTTTTTTATTTTTTATTTTTTTCTTTTTTTCGGGGACGCCTGAAAATCAGCGTCATATTGGTTTGCGTACCAATGCGGCATTATGCTGAGGTGCCTCCCACTTGGGATATCTGTTATTTTTACTCTTATCTTATATCTTACATCTTGTTACTTGTTTATCCCAAATAAATTATTACTTATTTATTTATATTTATCTTGTTTATATAATGAAACCACCTTCAAAAAGACTTTCGATATAGTCTGCAGACGGCACATCGCGAACTAGCTCTGTTCCTTTCACTCCCTGATAGAAGATCTATCAAAAGAATATATTAATCCTGGCCCTGACGAGGATAATGAGATATTTTTAACAAATCATGACATTGTCATTGGCACTTAATATATATGCTAAGTTTCCAATTAATTAGACTTCTGGAGATAGCTAAAAATCGCGCTCAAAGATTCCGTTACATAGTTGCATAATTTACATACAGCCCAAGCTAATAAAAGCGTTTTAAACAAGCAGAATGTCTAACAAAAAAAGATGTCGAAACTTCACGCGAATAAAAAAACGATGTATTGTTAATGTCAAATGAAAAAAAGTGTGTATGTACTTATGTACACGCGTTAGAAGTTATACTTCTTTGGCGTAAAAGATAAAAAATCTTTTCAAATAATGATATGCATAACTTTGTTTCGGAACTTTTATATTATCAGTCATTATCATTCGATAGCACAGCTTTTAGCGCGAATATTTAATGTTTATTAAAATGGTATCTTCGAAATTTTAATCATAAATCCACGCTGTAATTTTTGTTGTTTGACAAATCAAATGCATCCATCATTCGTTCACTCAATGTCAGGCAAAGGCCAAAGATTCGAAAACTAACTTTCATTGGATATAAATAGTTTATAATCTGTTTTCTACAGTTGAAGCTGAAAGTTATAATTTAGATAAGCATGTCACGTTGATATTTTCAATATATCTAACAAGTAATATAATATAATAATTAAGGTATTTTATAATTATTAAATGTTAAAAAAACTAGATTGTTGATTATAGGTGTCAGTTTTTGTGATAGTTGCAGTTGATTTCTGAACGACTTTTAAATATAATTGGTTTCTAAACGACGGGACGAACATCACATGTTTGACAGGTAGGAATAGTATCTAATGGCCCAGTTATGGTTAACTTTTTATTATAAAGTTTTAATGCAAATAAGATATTTGTAAAGATTAAAAATAAAAACACAGCATTCAAGTTTTAAAAAAATGTTGATCTGTATTAAAAAATATTTTAATTTGTATCCAGAATAAGTAATACTTTAATAAATTCGTAAACCATAGAAATTAATAATATTTTGAAAATATTCAGTGCTAAAAAGGCGATAAATCTCCATAAAAGCATTTCATGTAGATAACTCTTAACTTTAATTAGGAGGCCATTTGAATTTTACAATATTAAATAGCAATACAAATGAAACAATTATTGAGGTAAAACGTTTTCGAAATTGTGGATTTTACTATATTAGAAGTATTTTTTTTTCATATTTACTCACCTTATAAACCTCGAACTTTAAGCGAGACTGACGAACAGCAATTGATTTTTATATATAAGATCATTTAATAAAATCAAAACATTCTTTATTCAAGTCGACTTTTACAACATTTTCAAATTATTGAGTGTGATTATATACTCATATTATTTTAATTTAAATTGCGAAGGTTCCTTCCGCCATTTTCTGGAATATCCCATAAAAGTGATCGGGCGAAGCGAACGGACGGCGATCATGTTGAATATTTGTTATTCTGGGTGTTTCAAAAGAAATTTTATGTCGTCGTCGCTTCAACCGTTTGACGTCCACGACGGCCCGATCTTGCGCCGCCTGGCTCCAGCGGCTACCGGCGACCCTCTTTATGTCGTCGGTCCACCTTGTGGGGGGTCTCCCTACACTGCGCCGTCCGGTGCGGGGTCGCCACTCCAGCACCTTCAGTCCCCAACGTCCATCGGTCCTTCGGACTATGTGCCCCGCCCATTGCCACTTCAGGTTCGCGATTCGTAGGGCTATGTCGGTGACGTTGGTTCTTCTACGGATCTCTTCATTTCTGATTCGATCGCGTAGAGACATTCCGAGCATAGCCCTCTCCATCGCACGCTGAGTGACTCTGAGCTTCCGCATAAGGCCCTTAGTCAGCGACCACGTCTCAGAACCGTAGGTCAAAACTGGCAACACGCACTGTTCGAAGGCTTTGATCTTCAGGCACTGAGGGATATCGGACGCAACAGTAGTAGTAGTATAATTATGTTCTCATATTGTTACAGATGTTGTCATGGATATTTTTCATATTATTTGCATATTTATTTTAATTTAAATTTCAAAGGTTCCTTCCGCCATATTCTGGAATATCCCATAAAAGTGAGCTGGTAGATGCGTGACGAGAGCGTTACGAAAAAGTGTGATCGGGCGAAGCGAACGGACGGCGATCATGTTGAATATTTGATATACAGGGTGTCTCAAAAGAAATTTTATATAATTGTAGATCGATTAAAAAAAAGTAATGTTTATCGTCGAAATTTAGACCCTCGCGTTCTCGGACTCATTTAATTGAACAGTAAAATTACTTATGGCGATTCGGCAGGTGGACTTAGGGATGGCTGCCATTTCGTGACGGTTATTTTTTTCAAATGCGCCAGTAAAGTTGGTTTATTGGCGTAAAGTTTGTATTTAAGATATCTGGACTACGTGGAGGCCAATTTATGTCACCTCTCCGGGAGATTAATTTGCTAGAGAAAATTTCACAATACGTGGCAGAGACACATTAGACGTGTGTGAAGTTGCTCCGTCCTGTTGGAACCGTGTTCTTTGGTTATAGCCAGGAAAGTTTTGCAGTTCAGGTACCAGGAAGTTGTCTAAGATCTTTACGTAACGCTCTGTTTACTGTAACTGCACACCCCCTTTCGTATTCAAAAAAGTAAGGACCGATAATTCGGTAAAAATAATGCCTTTCGGATTCGTTGCACTTTTGTAGCGGCTGTTCTACTTATTTACGTGGCTATTAAGATGAAAATGAGCTTCATCCGAAACAAAATGTTGGTAAACGTTGAAAATCGCTCAAGCATCTGATTTACGAAATTAAGCCTCTGACTGGCATCTTGGGGCTTTAATTCTTGCACCAATTGAATTTAAATTCCCAAGAGGCAGGCTACCGATTGACATAACCCTCGCGCCCCTCGGATACGTTGCCTTCACGGAGTCAGTAATTTCTTGTGAGAAACCTGATATATACATATAGTAAAACATATACAAGCATATATACGTTGAATTAAACTTCTTTACGCAAGCTTTACTTGAACAGCTGGTGAATGCGTAACAAGAGCGTTACAAAAAAGTGTGATCGGGTGTTGCGGACGGGTTTTCTGTTTATTGATTGGTCTGTGTGTCTTCTGGAACCATATGTTTTAAATAAAACAACCGGTTATTCTAAATGTATGTTTATTATATTTAATATGAAGTTATAATGGTTTATTACTAGACTAAAACTAACCTATTTTGAATAAATTTTAACGTCATCTTACAAGTTATATCTAAAATATTACGTTTTTTTAAACATCATTATATTGTATAACATTATCTTATTCTAACAGCTATGATTAACTTTTGATTATATAGTTTTAATGTAAATAAGCTGTTTATAAAGTTTAAATAAAAAAACACAGCATCCACGTTTTAAAAAAATGTTGATCTGTATTAAAAAATATCTTAATTTGTATCCAGAATAAGCTTTATATTATTTTAATAAATTCGTAAACCATAAAAGCATTTCTTGTAGATAACTTTTCATTTTAATTAGGAGACCATTTGAATTTTATAATATTAAATAGCAATACAAATTAAACAATTATTGAAGTAAAATTTTCTTGACTCGGGGAGTAAATTGGCGAATGCGTGACGAGAGCGTTAGGAAAACTGTTATCGAGTAAGGATAATAAAAGTTTTGTGTTTATTGAGAGATCTCTAGAATATTTCCTGGGATTTTATTTTAGAAATGTTCAATTTATAATCATTAGTTATCGTCAAAAAGATCTCAACTGATAGTAACTGGTGTTACCCATACAATCCAAGGTAATAAGCTAACGGGAGCGTTACGAAAAGTGTGATCGGGCAAGGAGAGAGAGATACCTTTTACTTCATTCGTGTGGTCTATAGTAAACTCGTTTTTTTATATATATCCATTTAATGGGAAAGACAAACGCTTAGACCTTACAGCCAACAAAACTTTGAAGAAAACATTTGAATAAGCTTATAAAACACCACAGATTAAATAATTTATAATTCAGTATACAATTAGGTACTTATGAAATGGTTTTTTTTTCAGGTATAAATGTAGTCATTTACCCAGAAATGCTATGCGCTGGGTATCGAGGTGGTGGTAAAGACAGCTGTCAAGGTGACAGCGGTGGACCCCTCATGCTAGAAAGAGCTGGCCGATGGTACCTCATTGGTGTTGTCTCAGCTGGCTACTCCTGCGCCAGTCGAGGTCAACCTGGCATCTACCACAGAGTAGCACACACCGTAGACTGGATATCACATGCTACTACACTGTCGTAGCGACAATGTTGCCGATACTACCATTTTGGTAGAATTTTGGTATGACAACACTGAACTGGCTCTCAAATCATATAGTAAAAGGCTTGAACCCAAGGACACAAGTAAATATTATTATTAGTGATGTGAACTAATTACAATTTTCAATACAGGTTTTTAAAATTTAATTTATTAAAGATTTAGTTTCAGAAAATATTTACAGTGATGTGCACGGAATTCCTTTATGGATAGTGTATCGAATGTTCAAAAATTTATTTCGTAATATTAATCGGTTATTATTTGGTTTTAAAATAGAAAACGATATTTGAGGTGCTTATAAAACTGGTTCACATCACTATTGCCTACGTCATGAATGACGTGTCAAATTTATAAGAATTAAATTGACGTGTAAATTTGATTTTTATAGTAAAACAGATCAATGAAATAAAATGTTGCCATCTGTTTATAATTAACAAAAAATAAATCAATTTCAAATTTTTATCGCAATTATATATTCTGTACAATAAATCAATTGATTTTTTATACGCATAATATGCACTGTAATTATTAATAATATCTCATTTAAATTATATAAACTATTAGAGTTCAATTAAATTTTGCAAAAAAATAGTTGTTTCTAACGTATAATTTCACTATAGTTATAGAAATGGAATTTCTTTTATTTTATTTTATCTGTTTGATGTGAAAGGCAAAGGTTTCGACCATATTGTCTTAAATTTTTGCTACAATCAAATGCCACTCTTCTACGTAATAATGTTGCCATTGTAATAAAATCTTTTATAGTATGAATGGGGAGCCAGGGAATATAATTTAAGATCTGAAATTGACGCTTAAATCTTGTCACGATATCAATTTATCCTTTTATAAAGGAATTAATGACGTAAATTTTTCAGAAAGGTTTTTTTTTAGTAAATCCATACTTTTACCAGAGAGAAAATAAAGAAGCAATGTTAAAAAATGGTAGGAAAAATTTTAGTGGTAAATTATTTAAGCGAAAATGTGATAAACAACAAAAAAGTCTTCTCACAGAATGCAATAGTAAATACTCGCTTTTTTTTTCGTATCCATAAGAATATTGTAAATAATTAGTTTGTACATAATACAAAAAATAAAGCTAGTTGATAATTTTCAGTTTACCATAACTAATAGGGGTTTTTTGTAAATATTTATAAAGATATTTGTTAATAATTATTTAATAAAATCGCTTTAATAAATTATTCCACTTAGCGTACTGTGAAATATTTTCCCACATTAGAGGCAAATTTGTTGACGCATTTTTGTATAATTTATATTAAATCAAAGAAAGACGTCGTCTTTATTGCACTATTTAATGACTTTAAATTAAATAAATGTATTTATTGTTAATTTAATCATTGTTTTATTTTTTATGCATATTTATAAGTTATCTATGTCACCTCTTATTACTCTGTGCAATACTATGACATCTGAAGGCTGTCCGGCTGTAAAATGTGTCAAATAATAAATGGTGATATGTTTTTTTGTGATATTTTTTTTACTAGCGCTTGAGTGTGCTTCTCTCTGATAGAAGTGAGAATACAATCTAAGACGGAAAGGCTTAAAACTGGTAATAGCTCCTTTCACTTATATGGTTTGTACATAGCATCACATTTGTTGGTAGTTTGATGACCAACCAGGGTGAAAGCAGCCTCAGACATTAAAAAGTGCAATTTCCTATATTTACCATGCCGAGAATTGAAAAACGGGGCCTCTACTAGCGAGTTCTAAATTCTACGCCGCGCCTCATTACTCTGTGCAAAACTAATGCCGTCTAGTAAAGGGCTAGAATCCAGTGCCGTTAAATGAGTCAACTACAAAATACCGTTATAATTTTTCTAAGATCAACGTTTAAATTATGATATTACAAATTGATAAATGGCATTTTATTAATATTTTTGTTGCTTTTAAATTTTATTTGCGATTGCAATCATTTTTTTCTACTTAACCGAATAAAATACTAACTTTGCAAACGAGAAAACATTTTTTCTTATCTACCCTCATTTTGATATTCAATATTCTGGCCATCCGAGAGGAATTTTATCCTTGGCAACCATCTTTTCTAACACTTTGATTAAAGGGTCGTAGTATCGTAAGAGTGCATCGGCTTTGATGTCCTTTATACCCATTGTCTCTTGCAGAATGTCTGTCCAAGGTTTTGACGCACCCATTGACATTATGTTGCTAAAATAATATCGCAACCAGGTTATCAAAAGGAAGGAATTTTATGGGCTACTTCAACACGCTAAGTTAGTACTAGGCGGGTTCTTTTTATATATTTTTGACACGTTAGCGCTTGACAGTAGTCATCTGATGGTAAGGGATGAAACAATCTAACTTAGCAAGAGGTACTTTGCTGGTTATGGTTTCTACATCCTATCGGAAAGCAAATTGCTTGCTTGGTGGCATATGTTCGCTGGTAGAGTAGTAACGATCGATGACTTCCACCAGTTCAGATACAGGCGGCATAGAAAACATAATTTGCTTAATTTGACCTGCAGGGAATTTAATCCACGGTTTCACCTTGCGAATCCATCTCTATCACCTTGAAAAAGGTCCCACTGTTGGGCACAGGCTTCGTCATTAATGCTACATTAATGTTTAACTTACTTCAAAAGCTTGCCAGCGTCCTTTGATCCGTAAATATCACATCTGTGAATATTCATTCTTACTGGAAGCTCTTCGTTTATATCATCTATTCCTAGAACAGTCGCCTTACAAAGACTCTCGAAGATCTGATACTGAAGGAAAGTGCTCAGAAAGTAACTGAAAATCAAATGTTTTATTTACTTCTGATTTAAATAAGGTTTAAGAGTAATTTTCTTGCATATATTGTTCGCGAATTTTCTCCTCAAATTAGAAATAGTATATTTTTGTTTAATTTAAAGTTAATATTGTTTTAAAATCGTTTTCGTTTCGTAATATATTTTGTTTAACTTAGAGTCCCTATATAGATATTAATAGATTTGTAAATACAAAAATGTTTGTTGACTGTAGCGTGTATATATTTGTATGATTGTCATTTCCGAGAATAGAGTGGTTTGTGTAATTAATGTAATCCCTATGATTGGTAAATAATAGAAGGTCAATCATAAGATGTACTTAATAACAAATAAAGTACCAGTCGATGTCGTTTACTTGTCACAGTAGTGCACGTTTGCCAGTCGCAAACATCACACAATAGAAAGCCAATTCGGCGTAAACGTTATCGCTGAACAATAGTTCGATCGCGATACATAATCCTCGTCTGGCGACAAGTAGAGGACGGAGCGTTGGGTGACGAATCTGGTGGCATTTTCATTTATCCTGAACCGGCAAAGCTTTGCAAGAGTGAGCTGCCGAAGGGCTCGCATATATTTATATAACTTTAACAGCACACTACTATCTTATGGGTTTATTTAGGCATACCTTTCATTCTAATGGTATGCCTAAATAAATCCAAGACGTAAAATGGTATCCTGCATTTTTTTTATTTTAAATGAGGATTTACTTAGGCATAACTTTTGGATTCATTAAGGCATAGCTTTTACTCTAATGGTATCATAAATAAATCTAAAAGGTAAAGTGGTTTCCTGTAATCTTTTTAATTTAAATGAGGATTAATTTAGGAATGCCTTTTGGATTTATTTAGACATAACTTTTGGATCTATTTAGGCATACCTTTTGAATTTATTTAGGAATACCTGCCTGCTTCAGAAGAATAGTGAGAAAATCACTCTCTCTACTCAGTGTTTAGTTTGCGATAGACATATACCGTTGATAATTTAATACCATAGTAAAAAAAAACTCGGTATACTAAGTAACTATAAGTATATGGCGAGGGAGAAAGCTGACGTGACGACTTTTCTTTCTTAGATTTTCATGAAACCCATTAACACTACTAATGCTTACCTTGCATAAGGGGTATTATCCGGCGTGTAAAACGACGCTCCAACATCGAAATATTCCTCTCTGTCTCCTGGTGGCGCTATACCTTGAATCCTTTGAGCAATCCGCCAAAATTGTTGATTAAGAGAAAATTCACCGTTACCATTGAAATACAACCATCTGAACGTATCAATGACATACCCAAATGTTATCTTAGGTATCGTGTTTAATGCTTGTATCAAGAGCAATATTTGATCAGTGGTATACATAGCTAGGTAATGTTTGGAACTTTCTGCTGCTTGAGCATCTACGCCGCTATTGCGATATGGCTTGTAGCGATATTTTCTCTTTATAAAAGGTATAGGTGTGTCCGACAACTCCTCGTCACATAGGAGTTTCACGCGATGTAGGTGTTGCGGTGTCATGACACCCAGCATGACGGCGTCGCCAATGCTTTCGTGTAAAGCTGGGTATGCTTGCTGGAAGTTACAGATGTAATATAACACAAAACTTATATACATAATAGTTTTATTTTGATAATAAACTAAATTACTAATTTTACCCTTTCTTCTCTTATTCAAGCTCACATACGCACACTAGCGCGACACGCGCACACACACACACACTAACACACTCACACTCGCACGCCCGAACACATTCATTCAAATTAACATAATTATAAGTTAACATTTACTACTACAATGTACTTTATTATTTTTACTAATATATTGTAAGTAATCTTGTTTAAAGGTTCCTAGAATGTAATGGGTAGGGTGAGACCTCCAAGACACGGGTTTGGGGGTCAAGGGTCATATTAAGAAACCTTTATAATTCTGGAACAAATAAAGTTTATTTTCACTTAGTTTTCAGTATCCTTGCAATATGAGCTAACTCACCAGTTATAATGGTTGCTACAATTTTTTTTAATTCGTTATATATTTTGAATGGAATATCCGATTTCAATAATTAAAAAGTATTTTACAGTTATTGAAACAGTCTCTCTTTAGTAAAATTTTATTAAGACAAGCGTTAATAGAGAGGTATGAATAATACGGTTTGAATATTGTCAGCGCTAAAAGTAACTTTTGAAATATAAAAAGTAGTTATATTGGCATAACTATAGTAGTTGGACATATGGTATCTAACAGTTTTTAGTAGATATTAATGCATTCTATAATACTGTGGAACATTTTTTTGTTCTATCGTCAATAATTTTCGCAGCGCATGCGATGATAGTATTTTTGTGACAATTTTTTTCACACCTTTGGTGACATTAATGCATTTTTATTAGTGATCTCTATTTTTCTTGAGAAATTAATACAGCTTATGTTGCTCAGTGAAAATTTAGCTTTTTAATGGTGCAAATTGTTTTGATATCAGTTCAGTAGTTTTTTTGTGAAAACATTTCAAACATACATAAGACAAAGTCCTCCGTCACACCTGGATGAGTACCTCGTCGCCGATGGTCGTCCACTGCTAGACATAGGTTTCACCTAATGACGCCCACAAGGGCCGATCTTGCGCCATCTGGCTCCACCGGGGTGTGAGGGAAAATCTCGTGACAGCCCACTTTTCTAAATGCTTCATCTTTCGCGGTTTTTTCGCTTCTTTAAGGGCAAATGCTATTAACAACCCTGGGAGTGCCGTAAATTGAACACACAAGTAGATAAGTGATCCCCCGCGGGATCTTTTACCTTCGCTCTTGCCGACCATTAATAATTATTCGAGGTTGTCTGGGTGTCAGCAGGCACCAGGACGAATTAGGTAATAAATTCCTAAATTTGCCCCGTCGGGCATCTAACCCAGGATATCTAAGTGAAACTACCATAACTCACCCGAAATAAAGTGGGTTGATGTTTATATGCCATGAAATATAGAATGTGTCCCATTTCATGGTGTATTATACGGAAATCTTGGAACGTTGTGCCGTTGCAAACCAGAATTCTGAAATAACGCAAAAGTGTTTGTTTTTTTGGTTTTCTTTTATTGCTGACATGTTAATGGTTGATTGTAATAGTACCTGATGACAAATGATTATTCAATCTGTGATGGGGAAACGCACTAACCTGGTAACAAATAATTTAAGGTTGTTTCACGGTATTGTAACGGAACGCGAGTCGAGGACCTCGGCTAACGAAGTGTTTGGCCAAAGACGCATAACTATGGCACCACTGGTTAGATGTAAAAATAATTCTTTAATTGTTGCATAGCCCATTTATCGAGGGAGGCTATAAGCTACATAACATCAAGTTAACTCTAATAGAAGCGAGACATCAATGAAAAACGTTGCAAAAACGGGTAAAATTTATTCCTGTTGACAGTTTCCGATGGTTTTTCGTAAACGATGGAAGTTACGCAGAAATTACTATGCCCGTTTATTATATAATCAAATTTGTCTTTCTTGGACTTGATACAGGCGATGATGCTCGACAGTGAAAAGAGATTCCTACTTCACTGGGTCTGCCATTTTGTAGAAGCAAGGAAGATGGAGCCTCCCTCTGTGGCTTGCTACCTTTCCCCGACAGAAAAGGCTAGGGAGCAGTTGGTGTTTGTTCAACTTGAAACTATCAGAAGCATCAGGGGTGCAGTCCAAATGCGCAGGCGAACTTCTAATCTCCCTACCGATAGATAGATAGATAGACGACGAGGGTTCTACTAAGTTTTACTGGATATTAGAGCTGTCCAGCGAATCACATACCCCAGGTGGACACCCCACTACCTCAGTCGTCGTCGTCGTCGCTTCAACCAATGGACGTCCACTGCTGGACGTAGGTCTCACGTAATGACGTCCACAAGGCCCGATCTTGCGCCACCTGGCTCCAGCGGCTACCGGCGACCCTCTTTATATCATCGGTCCACCTTGGGGGGGGGTCTGCCTACACTGCGGCGTCCGGTGCGGGGTCGCCACTCCAGCACCTTCGGCCCCCAACGTCCATCGGTCCTTCGGACTATGTGCCCCGCCTATTGCCACTTCAGGTTCGCGATTCGTAGAACTATGTCGGTGACTTTGGTTCTACTACGGATCTCTTCATTTCTAATTCGATCGCGTAGAGAAACTCCGAGCATAGCCCTCTCCATCGCACGCTGAGTGACTCTGAGCTTCCGCATAAGGCCCATAGTCCATAGCGACCACGTCTCAGAACCGTAGGTCATCACTGGCAATACGCACTGTTCGAAGACTTTGGTCTTCAGGCACTGAGGAATATCGGAAGAAAATATCTGGCGTAGTTTCCCGAACGCTGCCCAGCCGATTTGGATTCGGCGGTTGACCTCCTTCTCGAAATTGGACTTACCTAGCTGGACTATATGTCCCAGGTATGTGTACTCGTCAACAATTTCGAGAGCCGAGTTCTCAACGATGACTGGGTGAGGTGGTACATGGATATTAGACATAATTTTCGTCTTATCCATGTTCATTTCCAGGCCCATCTGTTGAGAAACTCTGCTGAGGTCATCGAGCATTGTATTGAGATCTTCGAGAGTCTGAGTCTGCCATAATGACTACATCATCGGCAAACCGTAGATGAGTGATGTACTCACCGTTGATGTTGATGCCCAGTCCATTCCACTCCAAAAGCTTAAAAAGGTCTTCCAGCGCCGCAGTGAAGAGCTTCAGGGAGATAACATCTCCCTGTCGCACTCCACGATGCAGTTGGATAGACGCTGTGCTTTGGTCCTGTATACGGATTGACATGGTGGCGTTTTCGTACAAGCACTTCAACACGTGTGTGTACCGGTAGTCAATTCGGCATCTCAACACGGCCAATGTTTCCACCGAATTGAAAAAGTCTACGCTACCTCAGTCGGTATGCGTAAATTTTGGCCCCCCACCCATTATATGAAGAGGGTTCCATTGGCTTTTAGTGTTTATTGTCACTGGGTTTAGAGTTTCGCTGGGTTTCAGCGGGTATTCCGTCATATGTAAATTCTGGTCTCTCCTGTCAAGTAGATGTTGATGAGGGCTCCGCTGAGTTTTAGCGGCTATTTGGCTGGATAGATTTCAACTTCTGTCGGGGTGTGTAAATGCGACACAAAAAATGTCAGTTATAAATATATCAAATCTAACCTGAAATCTTTATCTTTTAACATGTCTACTGCGGCTGGGTGACATCGGGTGATATCCTGGTTAGTCCAATTTATTTTAGAGTAGCACCAAAACCCAAGGGTCATCGGCGGCAGTCCCAGCGATATGTAAAAGTCCTCAGCATGGTGTATCTAAAATATATGTTTATTGATGATAGATTAGTGCTTGAATGTAATCCTCACCTGATGGAATTGTGCTTTTCTGGTAAAAGGTAATTTACCTTATATTTCTATACAGTATCGTACCAGACCTAAAAGTCTTTTTTGGTAGGCTTGAAAGTAACATATGCCTTCAGACAATCCAGACTCAAATCGCAGGGTATCGAACCAGGAAATATGCTAGTTAAGCGAGTAATAACCCCGTTGAACCGTATAATTTTTTTTATAAACGATCGCCATTTCAGGGGTTTAAACTTTTTCAAAGCAATTGGATATGCACGGGTAATAATACTAAGATGATTTGAGGCTGAGAATACATCTATATATTAATACGACAAGCAGAAACTTGTTACCCTTTTTTTACATAAATTGCGCGGACGGAGAAGTTTGAACTTTTCCACTCTTATAGTTACTTACTTTGGTTATTATACACATACTCTAAACCACATATACGCATACTAGGTTTTTTGTTTAAAACAGGCACTAGTCCATCTTACATGACTAAATTTCACCAACAAACACGAATACACTCAATAACTCCTCGTAAGTATACAGCGAATATCTCAATTTCGTCTTTTCATTGTTTCCAAATTCTTACTTCTTAATATATACTCTGTTATTTTGAATATTATTTGTGTAATCCGTAATTGGCCTTGTTTTAAGTATATTAAGTATTATATGTAATAATTTGTTAAAGGCTGCTGGATTACCAATATGACGTGGGATCTGCGGGTTGACGAAGATGTTAAACGAGAAAAGGGGGTTTTGGCTATTCGGTGCAATGCTCGCACTTCGATTTGCCCGTTGCAGTGCTGAAAACATACTTTCAGTGCTTCTACACGTGTCAACTTTAGGCCAAATGCACGAACAACTCACGTAGTGGCTTCAGAGTAATGAATAATAATGCATACCGCATTTTGATGAGACTACCGAGATACTGCAGTGCTTCGGGTATGTTTGCCGACGCCAGAATACCGGACTACTTCGCGATTATAAACTCTCGTATCGCGTCATTTTGGACTCGTATTCGTAACTCTAGAATACTATCCTCAAGATGTGTTCGGAGAGCCCGAGGAATTCCATTCTTAAGCATTGGCTTGCAGTTCATCACGACAAAAATAAAAAATAAAAAGTAAATAACATATTATACAATTGTACAAATACGAAAATGACGAGCAAGCCTTATACCCTTAGATTTATTTACTATTTGTATTAATTTTAATTTAAGTTTTGTTTTTTTCTGTATTTGCTTTGTTTTTTATGTTACTAAACTGTAAACTGGGACAAGTGCCTTTTATTAAAGATAAATAAAAATAAATAAATGATAATACATATATATATTAAATTATCCTAAAACAATACATGAAATCAAAAAACAACTCTTCTGTCAATCGCTGACAATTATGCCAAACGCCATAAGGTTACATTAAAAAAGTTTATTATGTCAAATGGACTAAGGAGGTTACATTAAAAAAGTTATTATGGCGATAAAGTTTACTTAAAATTATTGATATTCTAAGTAACTTTGTTATTTTTTTTTCTTTCATGTGCGAATCATCTCCAGATTATAACAAACAGAACAATAAAACTATAATCGAATTTGTTTTTTTTTTCTAAATCTGCGATATCAATAAATCGTTAACTACAAGTATGACAGCTGTCAAGTCGCTGACTCCTACGTATGAAATCCTAATTTTGTGAGACAGTAAAGTTAAGTTTTATATTTAAGTTATTTATTAGTTTCAAGCATCATGTTTTAATAGCTTGATTAAAAGAAACCTGATAAATGGGGTGATATAATGATCAAAATTAGAAAACAATTTCTAAAATGTAATGTGTGTTATAAATTTAACTTGCCATGTCTTTTGCTGTCCAGTTCAGCGTTGCGATCCTGTTTTTAAGATGGATATCCGTGACCATTATCATTTCTGCTAAAGAATCCCAATTTTCCGACCAAAGGTCACCTAAAAGGTTAAATTTTTACATAAATAATTTGAATTATACTTGCAGAATTTTAATCGAAACAAAAAGAATTCTTAGAAAAAAAGCGACCTTCATGCCCAGATTCATGCAAAAGTCAGTAAAACGTTATAGTTGCGATCAGAAATTGCTGGATATCAATGTCAAATGTCAAAATTAAATGAAAAAGGAAATAAAAGTATTCGATTAAATTTCATTGATTTCTAAACGACGGACGAACGTCAAATGTTTAACAGGTTGGAATTGTTTCTAAGGGAAAGCGAAATTGTTGTTTTTACTGAACTGTATTCCAAGCATTTTTTTCATATTTATTTACCTTTCAAACCTTCCCTGGACTTCGAAAAATAATATATAAGTCGGAATTAAATAGTTTCCGGAACGCTAGTGCCATCTATCGGTGCTGGACTGAATCAATGAGTCACAGGCCGGTGGCGTTCTCGACAGTTCTCGACTCTCGTAAAGTTCCCTCGGAGCGGTCGACTATTGAAACTATCGCGCGTTCTAACTATTACTGTTAATATGTTTGTGTAATTTGATGTCGGGAACATTAAGTGATTGGACATTAAAATATGATTTTTTTCGTTATATAGCATCTTGGAAATACTAGCTTATTTTACTTTTACTATTGTTTGTTACCTTACAACTTTCTACTGGATGAACCAATCTTCATGATTATCATATGAAAGGTGGTACCTTCCGTGGGATCCCATATTTTTGATCCAGTTCTGATGATGGCATCCATGAGGAAACCCTATAAGTCTTAAATATGCATGCATGTGCGTGACAAATAAACGAATAACCCTAGATCACGCCAACGGATTTCGATGATTCGTTTTTTATTGGAAAGGATATACTTCAACGGTTGTTTGATGATAGTTTGGTTAGGTTTTGATCATTGGAGCCCTGACAAAGTAACTCTTCAATTCTTATAAGCAAAGTAATGATACTCGGCAGAATCTCTTATAGGATATCCGGATATTTGAGTCACGTTTGTATAGTCAAGTGATTGTCGTAGTTAAATATGTTGATCAATAGACCTCCTCAATGGCTTACAGTAAGAGTGCGGTTGGTGGCAGAATATCTAACTGTCTGTAATCAAACTGCAATGAGCTTACGTTTGTTGCTAAATTTCAATAACTACCAAGCTAAAACAGCCATAATAAGAACCTAAATATAAAGCGATAAGTGCGAGTTGTGCGAGCTGCCATATGGGCACGCGGGACACACCTACCTTGGGTGACGCCGACTCCAAATATAAGAATACGAAGAACTCTAAAAAACAATACTATTTTTTTACTTTATAGAGCATATTAATTCAATCGGAATAGCTTCTTTTGAAGACGTATCTTTTTTGTTAAAATTTTTATTTATTTAAAAGATAATTTCCCTTAGGGTTATCCCTTGTTGAAAAACAGCAGTAAATTTTGAAATATTCACATATACAGATTTTGTGAGTAGTGTTTATATTGTATTGTAAATGAAAAAAACATACCAAGGAGATGTGCTGGTATAAGTCCATCTGCTTTGACTATATTACCGTACTGTCTCCTCAAAATGAACCTCACTACTCCATGGAGTAGTCTATATAATGGTTTGATATCTTCATGGAGTTCTGCGATTTTAGACAATAGATTCGGCATTTCTTCTAACTCGCGCCAGGCAAATGCGGTTCCCAAGTAATTCTCTGAAATATAGTTTTTTATCTTTAAAGTAATAAAGTAATTGTTTCCAGTGATGTTACTCTCGTAGTTCCCGATCCCGTGGAAATAGATTCTAAGTAACAGCCTGCGTCGCGAAAGGTATATATATGTCGGAAGGCAGGTGTCTGTGGAACGCTGGCGCCATCTATCGGTGTGGGACAGAGTCACTAGTGCCAGTCCGGCGGGAGTCTCTCGGTAGTTGTAGAGTGGCGCTTGACCGGAGCGGTCTATTCTTGGAACTTTCGCGTTCCTAGCTATTATTGTAAATGAGTTTGTGTAAATTTATATCGGGAACATTAAGCGATTGAACATTATAATCCGAGTTAATTAATAAAATTTTTATTGCACCAGCATTACCCACAAACGCAGTATGCAATATGCCATTAATGACGATGTCAGCGGAAAACTCTAAGCCCCTATGCTTTATGTTCCCTTCTCTCTTATTCTCACATATATATCTTGATTTTTTTATCATTGCTGACAAGTTAGCCCTTATAATTGGTAGCACCCCAACATGGCAAGTGGTAATGTACCTCTTATGACTTATACAAAGCCTCATACCGGAGCGCACCCACGGCTGAAGCTACCAGTTCAGACTCAGACAAATTAGAAAATACACTTTTTTAAATTTGCGCTAACAGTAACCGAACCTATTTCTGGCAAGGCCGTCAAAATAATTGAAACATCTGCATTTCAATATTATATATACAGAATGAATTTAATTATTGATATTCTATACATATATAAGTAACAATCTCCCAAAATACAGCAGAAGATAGAACAGTCGTGTTGTGAAACTGAAACTGGAAAAAACTTATAATGGTTTTTTTCTTAATATTTAAATATATGTACTGAATATTATAAAGTCGCAAGTCTTAGAATAATATAAAGTAATACATTCGCTGGTATATATTTAAAAAAAACCTACTATTTTGGACAAAAGTTTATCAAAAGTTAAACATAACCTTAACAATTATGTAATTGAGAGTAAGGTGATGTAAGTAGCAGCCCATTAATGCCCCACTGCTGGGCACAGCCCTCCTCACCCATAAGAGAGAGTAGTTTTGCAAAACCCTCTCTCCTATCATTATAATTGTGTACAAATTGTTAATAATATAAGCTATCCGAGTGGTCAACACTACATCTTTAAATCGATCAAACGTGTCTATTTATAGATATCAAAGTTATTAGCAGACAATGTTAAACATAGTTCTAAAACTACAGCTTGAAGAGGTACATAATATAAAAACAAAATTTATTATTACATATAAAGCAAACACATAAAATCGCAATGCTACTGGCTACGCAACGATTGTTCTATATAAGGATAACAAAGCAATGTAAAATGCAAAGCAGGAATATTCAAATTAAATCTATTAAAAAGAAGGTAGCATAAAAAATATTTAAATTACTATTAAGTTAATAAAAAATATCGGCTAGTTTACGTTTATTTGTAGTAAATAAAACATTACATTAAATGTATAATTTCGCTATATTTAAAGCGTTAAAGCTTGCTCTGTATGACATCAGCGTTGGCGTGTAATTCTAAGCAAAAAACAATACGTGCAATTCCGTAGTAAATGTCGCTGTATTTATATTTGTAATCGCAGAGTGGTCGAAATTCGACTATAAATCATTAAAATTATAAGTTTAAATATAATTAGGGTTCTATTGTTAAAGTTTATAGTCAAAAAAGGTGTTAAAATAATTGGTATATATAAAAATAAGTCTCATTTCCCTTTGTCACGGCATCATGCGTGCACGACTGGACCAATTTAGATACTTCTTTTATTGTTTTGTTTGTTAGATAGGAGAAGATTGGTATGAAAGAAACACTTAAAAAAGTTATGTAAAATATCTGCAATTTTATGAAAACTTAGCCACCGTAATGTTGTTGTTTTCTTGCCCTTATCCTACTAGGTGGGGTCGGCACAGCATGTTTCCTTTCGCCNCAATTTCCTAAATTCGTCCTACCGGGGATCGAACCCGGGACCTCCGCTAGCAAAGCGAATACTCGCACCACTGCGCCAGCAAGGCCGTCAAAAATGTATAAAAATGTATAATTTCGCTATATTTAAAGCGTTAAAGCTTGCTCTGTATGACATTAGCGTTGGCGTGTAATTCTAAGCAACAAACAATACGTGCAATTCCGTAGTAAATGTCGCTGTATTTATATTTGTAATCGCAGAGTGGTCGAAATTCGACTATAAATCATTAAAATTATAAGTTTAAATATAATTAGGGTTCTATTGTTAAAGTTTATAGTCAAAAAAGGTGTTAAAATAATCGATATATATAAGAATGAGTCCCATTTCTCTTTGTCACGGCATCATGCGTGCACGACTGGACCAATTTCGATACTTCTTTTATTGTTTTGTTTGTTAGATAGGAGAAGATTGGTATGAAAGAAACAATTAACAAAGTTATGTAAAATATCTGCAATTTTATGATAACTTAGCCACCGTAATAACTTTTGTAATGTAACCTCCTTAGTGCTTTTGATAGTATAAACTTTTTGAATGTAACCTCATGGCGATTGTCAGCGATTGACAGAACAGTACATATGTGTGCGTGTGTGTCAAAAATATGATAGTGTGTGTACTGTGTTTTCAATATATTTTTTATGCATAATTTAAAATGAATATTATTATTCGGCATATTATTACTCAGTCCTCGCAATTTTTGTGAAGAGGTGTAGAAAGCTTTTGCTTCTCGTATTAATATATAGATATGTAAATGTACACAATACAAAAAGCCGTATAACCAATGCGTTCCAAATTGGGTAAATTAGTAAGCCAATACTATGAACTCTCATTTAATTTGTCATATAGATGGTCATTAAGTGCTATTTTCCTCACATTCACACACCGTGTTAAATAAATAGTTACTGATTTGACTCCAGTTATATTTCTCCACGTTTCCGTAGGATAGGGAATTATCCGATGACACTACAGGGAACAGCTAGTAAATCTATATATACAATACATACCATTCCTACTAGCAGCACGATTTTCCAGTTCTACCATTGTTGCATAAGGTTGTTTCATTTTTAAGGTGTTCTCCCTCCAAGTCCACCAGACCCACTCCAATACAATTGGATTACGAGAAGTCGTCATCACATTTTGAAAGTCTCTCTCCCCGTTTAAACAAATCTTTGAACGCCATTCGGTTTTGGCAACTATTTCAATCGGTTCCATACGTTTCTTAGACATATCTCCAAAGTCGTCAAGATATTTCAATACGGCTGATTCGAATTCAATCAAATCAAACGATATGTTGCGGTGAATAGGAACACACATTCTAGTATTAGCATATATTGTCTGCAATTTGTCGTGTATTTCAGTGACTTTTCTGGAATAAAAAGTAAGATAAGTAGCAGCCTATTAAGTTCCTACTGATGGGCACAGGACTGCTTACTCATAGGAGAAAGCATTTTGAGAGCAAAGTCTCATTACCAAGCACATACTCCTGGTTTCGTCCCTGGAATCTGCAAGTGTTCCTTCACCGAAAAGCACAATGAAGGATTGAAAAGATTAACCAAGCACATAAGTTTCTATTTATAAAAAGAAACTTAGTGTTGCCTGCTTAGGATTCATATCTGCGACTTCTCTGAACGAGAATCTGTTCGATTTAACACTTTTAGGACACAATGGCTATTTGGAATAGCCAAATGGTGTCTCAAAGGTTCAGACTGGCTATGCTTGGAGGAGCATTGGAGCCAACTGGTATGGTAGTGAAGGTTGGGTATGGCAGAAGAATCACAAAAGCAAAATAAATGCGGTAGAGATGAGAACGATGAGAAGTATGACTGGATTGAAACTGAGTGACAAAGTAAGAAATAGTGTGATAAGAGAACGTTGTGGTATAAAAGAAGACGTAGTGACTAAAATTTAAAAAGGTATGCTTAGATTGTTTGGGCACGTAGAGAGAATGAATGAAAGGCGACTGACAAAAAGGATTTATGAGTTAAGAGTGAATGGAAAAGTTGGAAGGGGCTGACCAAGGCGAACATTCTTGTAACAAATCCAAGACATTTTAAATAAGGGCCAGGTTAAGAGTACTCTAAACCGACGAACTTGTATGAAAGAGAATGAAAGATGCGAAGGAGATATGCAAGGATCGTGGCAAGAGGAAGGATCTGGTCTCTGCCTACCATACGAAGGGAATGAGGCGTGACGATATGTATGTATTTAATGTAAATTTATTAATATATTTAAAAAACTGTATTATGATCTATACTTGTAGCACCCTGTAGAACAGTTTCTCAAAAGGAAGGAAGGAGGCTTCTTTATCCTGAGAGGTTCTTTGAGAACGGGACGTTTATCAAACGACCTCTCCTTTATCTTTTTTATATATTTTTGAAACATTGGCGCTTGACAGTAATCTCACCTGATTATAGATGTCCAAGATAGAAACGCGTTAACCTGGTAAGAGGTAATGTACCTGTATCAAGTCGAAATCATAGTCAAAACCGATATGATATCGGATATGGAAATGGGATAGATTCCTGGCCAGGAAGATGTAGAAAATCTCATTTTGTAATTCGTCTAAGTCTAGGCTAGTGTAGGCCTGGAAGATACGGCTGTGGCTAGTAGTAAAAACCCTGCAGAGAAGACCTTCCATCGAGCAAAAGTAAATTGAATTCCGATACGGTTTTTATCATGTTAGCACGCTTCCATCTTAAACTGTATTGGCACTTACCATCAAGTGGGATTACCTTCAAGCGATAACTTGTTTTTGATTTATTTCGTACCCACTTTTATGTTAGCAATAATAATGCTGCTGATATCGATGCAATATTTGTGCTGCAGAAAAGGACTGTTCGTACGATTTACAATATGGGTCCAAGAGAGTCGTTAAGAAACAAATTCTGAGGAATAAAAATAATGACAGTTCACTGCGTATATATATTGAAAAACTTGTTATATATCAAAAAATATATTGACTCTTTTACGAAAAAACGAGAATGCACCTCATATAACTTAAGAAATAAAAATAAAATTGCTGTAAATTCTAGTAGGCTACATAAAATTGACAAGTCATTCAAGGGTAACTGTATACGTTTCTATAACAAACTCCCAGAAGAAGTTACAAAGATATCTACGAGGAAATTGAAATCTTTTATTAAAAGAAAACTAATTGAGAAATCGTTCTATAATTTGGAAGAATACTTAGAAGACAAAAAAGCTTCGGAGTGAATGAATTGCTATATACATCTTGATATAGAATAAATTTAAAACATATATTGTAATGATGATGACATAAAAAAAGTACACCCGACTGAGTTTGTCGTGGGGTCTTCTCGGATCGGGGCGCGAAGGAACCCTCGTAACTTTAGATTGTAAGTCGTTCTTTAATGTTATCATCAGTCATTTATTTAAATATTATATGAAAAAAAAAGATATTTGACGATTCATAAGTGCTGTAATAGGCCTACTTGAATACTTTGACTTTGACTTTAAAAGTTTACCTGGCCTCATTGTAAACGTATCTTGGTCCGCTACAAAGCAGTTTCACTTGCCTCCGCTGGACTTCGTTAAACGATTCAGCGTTCACTTTTAAATGAAAATCACAAGTTAAACTAAGCCACGTAAGATAGTTTAGTTGATATTTGGCAACTTTTTCTGCCAGACCCGCTTGAGTTGGCTCCACTGCGGAATTCCATGCAATTTCTGCAGCCATTTCCTTAAACATACTTGCACGATCGTTTATTGTTTGAAACATTCTTTCATTACGATTCATGGAAATACATCCGTATAAATCGAACAGTAGAAGCACCACCAAGCCGTATTTCATTTCAAACATGGTATCTGAAAAAAATATAAACATCCTTTTACTTTCAATAAAGAAATAATAGCGAGGGTTTTTAGAGCATAGAGCCACCACGCTGCTCCACTGCGGATTGGCAGGCATAGTACACGAGTGCACTCTCTATTCCTTCACTCTCATAGTCCAGTGTGACGGGAATCTGACACGACCGGAAATAGATCTGGCGCAGGACCGACGGCTTGTCGACCTCATGTCTGTATTGGAACATGCTAACCACTAGACCAATGAGGCAGTGACCAAGAATCGAGTAAGGGCAGCGAAATATTACAAAGAAGACGAACGACATGTGTGGCTCTATTCTGAACGTATCTGCTGAATTAAACACCTTACTTGACTATTTTTTATCTATTTATATATGGCTAATTATGTATTTTGTCAAACTTATCTTTTAAGTAATAGGACGTAGCGAGCAGCCAGTCTTATATTCCTCGAATTTTGGACCATATCCTTTACGTCAGTTAAATTATTTGCTGCTACATTTAATTGGAGACATACTGTTGCAGATTATTACGTCATGTAAAAAGTATGAGGAAGGTTCCTTGTCTATTATTAGTCCGTAGTGTTCTCCGTTTTATTTGGTGATGGTATAACAGTATATTTAACAGGGAGAATGAAAGGAAATTGCATGCAGCGGAGATGCGAATGTTGAGATGGATATGTGGAGTGATAAAATTAGATAAGATTAGGAATGAGTATATTAGAGGAAGTGTAAAAGTAGTACCAGTAACCGAGTAGTTAAGGAGTGGAAGGCTATCCTGCTATGGACATGTCATGAGAAGGAAGGATAGCCATGTTGGTAAGCGGCAGCGCCGGGAATTGTGTGAAAGAGGATATGTGAAGTGGCGAAAGGAAACATGCTGTGCCGACCCCACATTGTGAGTAAGGGCAAGAAAATGATGATGATGGTATAACAGTATATTTAAACTCTTTATCGTTGTCGCTTAAACCGATGGACGTCCACTGCTGGACATAGGTCTCACGTAATGATGTCCATAAGGCCCGATATTGCGTCGCCACTCCAGCACCTTCGGGCCCCAAACGCCATCGGTCCTTCGGACTATGTGCCCCACCAATTGCCACTTCAGGTTCGCGATTCGTAGGACTATATCGATGACTTTGGTTCTACTACGGATCTCCTCATTTCTGATTTGGTCCCGTAGAGAAACTCCGAGCATAACCCTCTCCATCGCACGTTGAATGACTCTGAGCTTTCGTATGATGCTCATAGTCAGCAACACGTAATCAAAATTAAACTTCATATGTTCTTATACTCATGACTGCCTCTTTAATCTAGTGGTTAGCATGTTCGACTACAGACATGAGGTCCTGGGTTCGAGTCCCGGGTCGGGCCAGTTCGAAATCGATATTGAGTTTTCTATTAAGATTTTCTCAATATTTGCCCGAAGTTGGGAAGTTGGCGGTGTGATCCACCCCCGTGCCGCGGAGAGCACGTTAAGTCGTCGGTCCTACGCCTGATCTCTCTTCGGTCGTTTCGGATTGAATATGAGAGTGAAGGAATAGAGAGTACACTTGTGTACTATGCCTGCCAATCCGCAGTGGAGCAGCGTGGTGGGTCTATGTTCTAAAAACCCTCTAAAAGCCCACATTAGTGGGCTGCTACTTACTTACTTATGTTCTTATAAACCGAGCAATTTCCTCCGTGTCTTTTCCAATAAACTTGACACTGGCTAGATAACCTGTGCCCAATTGGCCACTAAACAAAGAAGAATAAGAGACTTCATCACAAACCCTTTACATTTTGGACCCTTAAATGTGTGTCGACAGATATTTCTCCTACGGTTTTTGGTTTATGAACCATATCATCTATATATTCACCTTCAGCATTTATCTTAGGAAGACAAATTAAAACATCTCAAAATTAACCCTATTGCGACGAAACCTATTGGATTTAATGTTTCTACATAAAATAATTAATAGTTTATATGATACATCTCTTCTTACAAACATTAAATTAAATGGGTGGAGGTCCCGGGTTCGATCCCCGATAGGACGACTTTAGGAAATTGTATTTTCTAATTTTTCTGAGCCTGGATTGGTGGGAGGCTTCGCCCTTGGCTAGTTACCATCCTACCAGCAAAAACGTACCGCCAAACAAAGAGATTTGTGTTCCGATACGATGCTGTGTAGAAACCCTAAGGGGTATATAGTCTCTTAACAGATTAGCACATTTCCATCTTAAACTGTATCATCACTTACTATCAGTTGAGATCACAGCCAAGCGTTAATCTGTCAGCAATAAAAAAAATAGTGCTTATATTATTGCGTAAATTACCATAGATTTTTTTCTTTCTTTCAACAGATATATTTAAATTTTAACTCTTTGTCTCAGTTTTTAATTAATTACTGTATTAGTCTATTAGTGAGGTTTATGTCATTTAATATTGTTTTTTGTAACTCTCTTTCCGTATCCATAAATTTGTGCATAAATGTTGTTGGTTTATCTAATAAATAAAGATTTGGACGTCGTCATGGATATAAAGTTGGCTTTTATAGAACATATTGACATTAAGTAAGTAAGTAGCAGCCCTTTGATCGTCCCACTGCTGGGCACAGGCCTCCTCACTCCGAGGAGCGAGGGTTTTTAGAGCATAGACCCACCACGCTGCTCCACTGCGGATTGGCAGGCATAGTACACAAGTGCACTCTCTATTCCTTCACTCTCATAGTCCGATGTGACGGGAATCCGACACGACCGGAGAGAGATCAGGCGCAGGACCGACGGCTTAACGTGCTCTCCGAGGCACGGGGGTGGATCACACCGCCAACTTCCCAACTTCGGGCAAATATTGAGAAAATCTTAATAGAAAACTCAATATTGATTTTTGAATTGGCCCGACCCGGGACTCGAACCCAGGACCTCATGTCTGTAGTCGAACATGCTAACCACTAGACCAATGAGGCAATTGACATTATCGGAAGTTAACTGGAATTGTGAAAAGGATATGTAAAGAGTTTAAAAATCCTAAGTCTGTTCTAGTTTTGTGTAAGTCCCTTATAAGAAGTAGTCTCGAGTATCCCCCATTTGGAACCCTTTTTAAAAAACCCACAGCAACGTAGCTTTACCAGGTTCCTGGCTTTAATGGACAAAAGCTGCAGACTATCATACTAGATTATCTCACTTTCAACTTAGCTCTTTTGAAAGACGGCGTAAAATTTATGATGTAAAAACACTTTATAAGCTTTTACATGGCCAAATCAACCGTTCAGATATTAATGAGGAAATTAATATTAATGTTCCAAAATCTGTCCCTAGGAATATATTTTAACACATTTGATGGCCTCGCTGGCGCAGTGGTGCGAGTATTCGCTTTGCTAGTTGAGGTCCCGGGTTCGATCCCCGGTAGGACGAATTTTGGAAATTGTATTTTCTAATTTGTCTGAGTCTGTACTAGTGGGAGGCTTCGGCCGTGGCTAGTTACCACCCTACCAGCAAAAACGTACCGCCAAATAAAGAGATTAGTGTTCCGGTACGATGCTGTGTAGAAACCGTAAGGGGTATATAGCCTCATAACAGATTAGCGTCAGGTGAGATCACAGTCAAGCGCTAATCTGTCAGCAATAAAAAAAAACAGTCTCACGTAATTGACTTTCTCGGTTGTGACGATTATTTAATATTTGTCTTAATTTAGACTTAGTTTCAGTCTAAGTTACATTTATTTTTGTTATTCATTGCCTTACTTTATTTGCATCTTCTCATTACTATTTTTCTTTTTGGTTACATCACACTTAATTTAATTTAATATTATATTCAATAGTGCTGTATACACCTGTAAAGGCAAGTCATACTGAACGAATCTATGAGTGAGAGTGAATGTATATCATATAACTTACGAAACAAAAACAAACTTGTTGTAAATTCTAGTAGGCTGCATAAAATTAACAACTCATTTAAAGGTAACTGTATACGTTTCTATAATAAATTCCCACAAGGCGTTCTAAAGATGTCAATTAATAAATTCAAAGTCTTTGTTAAAAGAAATGTACTTAGACGATAGAAACGAGTGGAAGTGAACGAACTGCTCTAATTTGAATTGAAATATATTAAACTAACATGATATTGTAATGATGATGATAACAAAAAAACAAAACACCCGACTGAGTTTGTTGTGGGCTCTTCTCGGATCAGGGCGCAAAGGAACCCTCGTAACTTTAGATTTAAGGTCGTCCAGGAGTATTATCATCAGACGTACATTAGAATTAGAGTGTGGGAAAGAAAAGAAAAAAAAATATTATTTGACTATTCAAAAGTGCTGTAATATGCCTACTTGAATAAAGATATTTTGATTTGATTTGATTTGATATAAGAATGTCTAGTGATAAGTCGATGGTGTATCCATCTCTAAATAAATAAAGTCAAAGTCAAAATATCTTCATTCAAGTAGGCCTATTACAGCTCTTATGAATCGTCAAATATCTTTTTTTTTTCATATAATATTTAAATGAATGGCTGATGATAACATTGAAAAACGACTTACAATCTAAAGTTACGAGGGTTCCTTCGCGCCCCGATCCGAGAAGAGCCCACAACAAACTCAGTTGGGTGTACTTTGTTTTTATGTCATCATCGTTAGAATATATGCTTTAAATTTATTCATTCACTCCAGCGGTATTTTGTCTTCTAAATATTCCTTGAAATTATAAAATGATTTCTCTATTAGCTTTCTTTTGATGAAAGATTTAAATAATCTATTTGCTGACCTATCTAACCTGTTGTTATTCATTGATGCAGATTGTTAAATTGCGTTCCAAGTAGGGTGTGGGGAGCTGCAGCGGAATTTCACTGAAGTGTTACGTGTCAATTGGATCCCTGTATGCGATACAGGGCCATTATCCAATAGAATAAATTAACTGTATCGCGAAACAGAGTGTTGATAACCTCCGGTTGCATTATGCAATTGCATAGCCATTATTCATATGATTGGCAGAATGTATGACCCTAACGCCGACAAAGGCGAAGAGAGGGTCGCCAGAACTACTACTAAGTACTTTAGTAGGTAATTTCTTACTTCCCTAGCAGCGGGCGTGGCCACTGTGAAGGGGATTCGTTCTCATCCGGACCAATAGCCATCAAGAAGCTATGACATGCTTTTCTGTGCAACTTCTAACTGGTATCAATGGTCACCAGCGAAAGGGAGTGGAAGGCAGTGGCTTCCTAAGCTGTTATTTTGCTGAAAGAACATGATAGGCAGAGGGAGGACGCTGTGGATGCTTCTTTACTACAATGCAGGAGATTGCGCTTCTTGTGGTTTCCTCTTAAGTTTCCCAGAGAAATCTTCCCAAGTACCAGAAGGGATTGCGTCTGCGGATCCTCTGGTGCTCCACAAAATGATGTGGAGGGTATCGTTGCGTAAAGGCGTTTCTCAGCGTGAAAAAAAAATGGTTTTAAATAGCATGGTTGTTTTGGGAGATACCTGCACCAAATCAGCCGATAGCAACCGCTACCATGAGTGTGAGACAGATATGACACAGCGCACCATTGGGAAATTAGGGAATTGCACTTCCTAATTTGTCGGAATCGGGACTGGTAGAAGGTTTCGGCAGCTACTGGTAACCACTCTACCAGCAAAGACGTACCGCGAAGCATGAGCTTGTGTTCCCGTACGATGCTATATAGAAACCATAAGAGGCAAATTACCTCTTACCAGGTTAGCGCGTTTCCATCTTAAACTGTATTATCACGTACCTTCATGTGTGATCACAGTCAAACGCTAACCAGTCAGCAAATAAAAAAGATTGTGGCAGATTGTGTAGCCAGAGTCACTTCTTGGGCTGCTAATCGCCGGGAACCTCGTAATACTCTCCATTGTGAGGCGTTGGGTGGGAGTGACCTTCTTCTTACTAGACCTTGGTCTCGCTAAAGGAGGCTCGCGAACGAGAAAGGGAGAATGTAGTAGATGCTCCTATCACAGCCGAAGGAATCGGGATACTAAGAAATGCTTGCGCCCTTGCTTCTGTTTTCGTGAATCCTCAGGCGTTTTCAACTGAGATAATGCGCAACCTGGTCCTCTGGTTTCATACTCAAGGAAAATAAGGATTCCTTTGCGTTTAAATGAGATTTGCTAGGTTTCCTTCTTCGCCAAGTACTACGCTCCGGATACATGGGTCGCGGAAAAGTATTTCCCAGCAAAAAAGGCACCTATTTACTTAAGTCTATGTATGTAGCTTAAAACATATAACTGCCTCATTGGTCTAGTGGTTAGTATGTTCGACTACAGACATGAGGTCCTGGGTTCGAGTCCCAGGTGGGGCCAATACTAAAATCAATATTGTGTTTTCTATTAAGATTTTCTCAATATTTGCCCGAAGTTGGGAAGTTGGCGGTGTGATCCACCCTCGAAGAGCACGTTAAGCCGTCGGTCCTGCGCCTGATCTCTCTCCGGTCGTGTCGGATTCCCGTTACATCGGACTATGAGAGTGAAGGAATAGGGAGTGCACTTGTTGTGTACTATGCCTGCCGATCCGCAGTAGAGCAGTGTGGTGGGTCTATGCTCTAAAAACCCTCACTCCTTGGAGTGAGGAGGCCTGTGCCCAGCAATGGGACGTTAATGGGCTGCTACTTACTTACTTTACTTTTACTTTAAAGCATATTATAACAACGTTTTCTCTGTCATCGGATCTCATCACCTTATTGCATTGAGTATGTGGGATATATTTAAATATAATGTTTTCTCTGCTTGAACTATTTTGAATTATCTTATTATGTATACACCTAATAACAGAATGCCCGAGATTTGCTATAGAAAGAAAACGTCGAGTTAAAAATAAATGCCGAAATAAAAACCTAAATGAATACCGAGAGCACTAGAGAAAATCTCCTACAATATTGCCAAAATGTAGCAAACATAATAATAAAGTTAACAGATAATAATAACAAATACATTTAGATATATAATATAATAAATAAACAAATAAAATAATCGCGACTATAATACTAAATAACTGATAAAGTATTAAAAAAAAGTTCTAACCATGTCAGAGGTCACTGTAGCGACACAAGATAAAAATAGGCCACTTAGAACATAAAATGGATATAGTAAGCTATTCTTAACAGATGAATGTATGCTATTGGGGATTTTTTGTAGATCTAGAAAAGACGAAGTATTCTGCCTTATATTGTTTTGTAATATATCTAATGTAAGGCATCGTTTTAGATGATATCTTCCAGGTCTCTTTCTTTTTCCTGACACTCCCAATAAGTATCGTTATAATACAACCAATTTATACAATACCTTGAGAAATTATATACATAAACCTTTCTCAGGAACCCCTCTATAAATTGGTGGAAATCCCATAAAAATCCATTTAGTAGTTTTTGAGTATATCGCTAATAAATTGACAGACGCGTCGGACTATGTTTTGAAATATTATATGTTAAGTAAATACGAATAAAACCCGATTCAAAGCAACTGATTCCAGCATGACGATTAAATTTAGTTAATTTATGTATCTTGCATAAATACACATTAGTAATTTTCACTTTTATAGTAAAATCAATATTACAGACAGCTAATCTGCAAAATTAAGTGTAGATATGTTGAGTACGTTGAATAAAATCTCTTCACACTTTAATCTGAACACTCAACTTTGATAAGTATATGATAAAAGCTTTGATAGGTTTATAATAAATCGTAGTGTATACTCTTGCAATCGAATTTCGACCGTAATTCATATTTGTTACTATATAATAGCAGGTAAGGTAAGCAGCCTAGTTACGTTCAGGCCTCTCTCATGGATTTTCAGACTGTATATACTCCAGCAATGCTCTAGGGATGTGCAGGTTTCCTCGTGATGTAAATCTTCGCCAACAAACACAATTTTAAACAAAAATAAGGCGCTTAAGTATTGCAAAGACTAATTAGAGATTCCGTCTAGGGTTCGATTTGCTGTCTGTCTATCCAATAGTCCAAAATGGCTTTAAATATTATAACTATAAACAAAATCAAAATATTCTTTAATCAAGTAGCGTTAACAGGTTCTTTTGAATCAATCTCCATTTGTAAAAAAGCTTCCCATTGGTTCAGTAAGTTGATTTCACCGAGATGAAACCGGTTTTTTATTGCTAACAGGTTAGCGTTTACCTGATGGTAAGTGATGATATAATCCAGGATATAAACGCGCTATACTTATAAGAGATAATACATCTTATAATGTCTACATAGCATCCTACCGGAACACAAATATCTTGCTTAGCGGTAGGTCCAGTCCAAACTCAGACAAACTAGAAAATTCAATTTCCTAAACTTATCCTATAAATCAAATCAAATCAAAAATATCTTTATTCAAGTAGACATATTACAGCACTTTTGAATCGTCAAATTATATTTTTTCTTCCACACTCTGATTCTAATATACGTCTGATGATGGTACTCGAGAACGGCTTAAAATCTAAAGTTACAAGGGTTCCTTCGCGCCCTGATCCGAGAAGAATCCACAACGAACTCAGTCGGGTATTTTTTTTTTGTTACCATCATCATTACAATATTATATTAGTTTACTATATTTTTATTAAAATTAGAGCAATTCGTTCACTCCCAGGCGTTTCTATCGTCTAGGTAATCTTGCAACTTATAATACGATTTTTCTATCAACTTTCTTTTAACAAAGACTTGGGGGGCTTTATTATAGAAACGAATCAGAAGGGGATCGAACACAGGACCCCTGCTAGCAAAGCGAGTACTCGCAAGATCGTCTAAAATCTACCCAAATTTTCATTACCTGATAAAAACTTTCTAAGTTTAAGATTTTCTGGAAGAAACACGATGGCCTCGCTGGTGCAATGGTACGAGTACTTTGCTAGTGGAGGTCCTAGGTTCGATCCACGGTAGGACGAATTTAGGAAACAGTAATTTCTAATTTATCTGAGTCTGCACTGGCGGGAGGCTTCGTGGCTAGTTACCACCTTACCAGCAAAGACGTATCACCCAACAAAGAGATTTGTGTTCCAGTACGATGCTGTGTAGAAACCATATAAGGTATATCGCCTTTTACCAGATTAACGCGCTTACATCTTGGACTGTATCATCACAGTTAAGCGTTAAACTGTCAGCTTATTGTGCTACACTAATTTATATTGTTAAAGCCTCCTGTTATATACAATACTAGCTAAACCCGCGAATTTGCGTGGAATGTTTTTGAGATTGTTTAGTTATAATTTAGGCATATTATAATTGTTTTAGAAATAAAAAACTGCCATTTGAGGGTGGACTTTCTTAAATATTTACTCTTGATATATTCTTATATCATAAAAAATTTCTGACCAAGTTTTATATACCATAAAAGATATAGTTTGTCAATTAGTTAACACCCCTTCAACCCCCCTTGGGGATGGAATTTCGTAAAATCCGTTCTCAGCTGACCTCTATTCAGAAAAAGGAATATTGCTACCAAATATCAAGTTCCGGAGATATCGTGATGAGTGAATAGATACCTGGATATCTCATATATATACTAGCTGACCCAGCAAACGTTGTTTTGCCATATAATTACTATTATCGCTATTAAAAAATAGATAGTAGTCGATTCTCAGACCTAGTGGATACGCGTATAAAAATTGGTACAAATCGGTAAAGCCGTTTCGGAGGAGTACGGTAACTAACATTGTGGCAGGAAAATTTTATATATTAGATATATATATACAAGATGAACCCGCGACTTCGTCTGCATGATATGATTTTTTGGTAGAATTTTCTTTATTTAAGCCAAATTGTTTCATAAATAAGAAACACACCCGCACTGCCATTTGAGGGTGGAATTACCTAAAATTTACTTTTGATAGACTACATTATATTAAAAAAAAAACTCTGACCAAGTTTTGTATACTTATATAAAAGATTTAGTTTGTAAATGCGAAATTTCAATTTTTTTTTAATATGATTATTTTAATTTTTTAATTAACACCCCCGCAACCCCCTTACGGGTAAAATTTCGTAAAATCTGTTCTTGGCTGACCTCTACTCGGAAAAAGAATATTCCTACCAAATATCAAGTCTCTACGCCTTATGGTTCCAGAGATATCGTGATGAGTCAATAGATACCTGGATATCTCTTTTATTTACGTAGATAGATTATTTAAATATAGCGTACAATAGAATATAATATATTTATTTTGGTATAAAATAAAATCACTCACCCAGTGATGATACCCTCAGAGCACGTAATGAAATCAAAGCTCACTGACGCTCCAAGAGTCCCAAACGCGACTGAATACGAGATTGGTCCTCCTCGCTACATTTTATTTCTATCCTTCAGGACGATTGCACAACAAAAGCTAAGCTGTAATCAAATACACTAGCGGAGAAAAATAGATAGATAGATAAAATTCTTTATTGTACACCGCGCTAAAAATAGATGTACAATTACTCAGTATAAGGTACTTTTAGTGTGCAATTGGGCGGTCTTATCGCTCATTAGCGATCTCTTCCAGACAACCCTGGCTTTAGGGAACCCGTCAAAGAAAGGAGAGAGAAGGTAAGTGGTGTGTATAAATAAATAGGCATACAATTTCTAAAAATAATTTGTAGATATATACAGAATATTGTGAATACATACAAATAGTCATACATATACTCGTATATACAAATAAAGACATAAATATATACACATATACAAATTATTATGACGTTCGTACAGTATCTTGGATTTGGGTCAGCATTTTATTCAGATGGTTATGGCTTTATACTTAAGTACGGAACTGGGTTATTGTGGGCTTTATAATTGAATAAAAAATCAAAAAGATTCGCTATTACGTATTTTATGCATATTGGCTTTTTATAATGAACACAAAAACACATTTTTGCTCCTTAAGCACCTGTTGAAATATAATTGTAATTTTCCCCATATGCAGTATTGCCATACAAATAATGGCAGGCGTTTTAAATATAAATGTGTAAGATGGAGCATAAATGCTACAATTTTATTGCCTATAATTTTGTTTAAAGAAGACATAAGTAGGTTTGGTTTTTATGAAAAGTTTATTGCATCTTTACATTATTTTTTCGTAATGATTGGAAAATTCTATCGGCTAAATAGTGACCGTGATTCGCTGTGCAACTTTCGACTCTTTTTAAGGCATTCGTGACGTATAATGTCTTTATGATGTTGAATCGTGTGGGGTTTATAACCCCATAAGAAAAAGTCTGGTACTATTAAATCCGGAGGCCTAGCTGACCATGCTAAATCGCCAAGAAAATTTCGAATCATGTCTTGGTATCGTCCAGAAGAAACAGTAACTTTAACACATTGGACATGTTGAAAAAAATAGGGACCAATGAATTTTCCAGCATGAATACCACACCATACAGTTGTTTTTTGTGGATGCAATGAATGTAAAAACCAAACAGAGTTTTTATGATAACCAAACCTACTTATCTTTTCTTTGAACAAAGTTGTTGGCAATCAAAATGGTTGTGCGAGTTTTGCGCCACCCTGTACGTACATACTTACATACATAGCATCACGCCTCATTCCCATAGGGGTAGGCAGAGACAACATCCTTCCACTTGCCACGATCCTTGCATATCTCCTTCGCTTCTTTCATTCTCATTAAACCTTTCATACAAGTTCGTCGGTTTAGAGTACTCTTGACCTGGCCGTTATTTAAAATGTCCTGGATTTGGTCCAGGAACGTTCGCCTTGGTCTTCCCCTTCCAACTTTCGCATTCACTCTTGACTCATAAATCCTTTTTGTCAGTCTCCTTTCATTCATTCTCTCTACATGCCCAAACCATCTAAGCATACCTTTCTCAATTTTGGTCACTACGTCTTCTTTTATACTACAACGTTCTCTTATCACACTATTTCTTACTCTGTCACTCAGTTTTAATCCACTCATACTTCTCAACGCTCTCGTCTCTACCGAATTTATTTTACTTTTGTGATTCTTCTGCTATACCCAACTTTCACTACCATACATAACTGTTGGCACCAACACTCCAGCATGCACAACCAGTCTAGCCCTTATCTCTTAAATTTATTAGACCACTTAATAATATCCAATTTCTGAGACATTGTGTTTAATCTTAATAATGTATTTGTAAAAATTTCCTTGCTGATGTTTTAGTAGCATCATACTTAGCTTTCATTGTTGAACATTCTTTACAAGAGAAATTAGCCGCGTCCATCTTAATTCTGCAGCAAATACTACGTTGGTGTTTATTTATTTATTCCTTTGTTTCTCACTTTTTATTACTTTAGACTAGTTCAGGTTTTAGTGTCTACGTGGCTTTACTGTTCAATTTATATTACTATCCTCAGATTAATTTAACTATTGTTTGCCATAAAACAGCGGAGGCTAGTGTATTATGCGCATAGGGAGAAAAATAGTTTATTCACGCCCGCGAAGTATAAAAAACGCCGTATGATGCGTATATGACTTCTACTCACACTGGGATAACCAATTAAAAGAAATGAGTTTAAAATCCATGGTTAAAATGTAATGTAAAATGTAAGAGAATGAGGCTCTTTTGACCCGCATACAGGGGCCGAAAAACGAACTTTTCATCCCGCAATGAGAAAATACATTTTCAGGATTTATTTCACTATTCCAATTGGTATTTTTACTCGGTTTGAGGATTTTAAGACAGGATTACCAATCCAAATTTGCTCGGAAGTATTTTTAATTAAATTTAATTCGCTCGTAACTGGATTCACTGGAGTGGAGTATAGAATGGATTTTAATTACCACTGGACCTTACCCCTTAGTAAGTAAAGTAAGTAGCAGCCCCTTTAACGTCCCACTGCTGGGCACAGGCCTCCTCACTCCGAGGAGCGAGGGTTTTTAGAGCATAGACCCACCACGCTGCTGCTCTGCGGATTGGCAGGCATAGTACACAAGTGCACTCTCTATTCTTTCACTCTCATAGTCCGATGTGACGGGAATCCGACACGACCAGCGCAGGACCGACGGCTTAACATGATCTCCGAGGCACGGGGGTGAATCACACCGCCAACTTCCCAACTTCAGGCAAATATTGAGAAAATCTTAACAGAAAACTTAATATTGATTTTTGAATTGTCCCGACCCGGGACTTGAACCCAAGACCTCATGTCTGTAATCGAACATGCTAACCACTAGACCAATGAGGCAGTCCTTACCCCTTACTTACCCCTTACTTCGGTCAAAATTAGATATTTTAAAAATGCTTCTTTTAACTCTTAAGTAGATAGGTATATCTTTATTAACTTAACCTATAATTTGCGAGTATTTGTTTCTTAAGAAACAAAAAGACAATACAGTATATTCACTGGATTCAGTAGGCTGTGGTCTCCTTGCTTTCGTGTCAATTGTTCCCTACGGCATAATACGAATCCCTCTTCGTTTCGAGATAATATAAAAGTACAAACATTATTTATTCTCGCCATTGTTCTGTACGTTTTCATTATTTTGCAATTCGATATTAAAATCTATTTCGCAAATTCAAAAAACCATCGATGGATTGAATTGGAATTATACACAACATTGAATTTCTATAATAATAATAATAATAATAAGTTTTTATTCAAGGCAACATTTGGCCCAAATTATTAAAATACAAAGAACTTATAACTATGTTAGTGACAAATAGAATATAATAATACAGAAAATAAATGAAATTAAACTAAATTAAATACAATTAAATTAAATCATATAAAATTAAAATCAAAATCACGACTATCAATTAAACAAATGTGAATGTGATAATGTGATCTATCTTGAACAAATATACTCGTATTTATATAACTTGCAAATATATTTTGAATTAAAACTAATATCATTCTAGTGCAAGTATATATATAAATTAATTGTTGTTCGTTAGACTTGCTAAAACTCGAAAACGGCTGGGCTGATTTGGATAATTTTGGTATATACAACAATTTCGCTCTCCCTTTGAACCAATTCCTAACTGTCAAACGTTTAGAAGTCCAATAAATAGTCGTTCAGAAATCACATGAAATATAAAAGCGAAGATTTTTTTATTGTGCTTGGTTGTGAATATCAAAAGTTTGACATTAATAATAAAAAAGTAAAAAAAAAATACTTTATTTCGTTAACTTCAAATTTTGACATAAAAAAGGTTGGAGCCTTCTTTTAAGGATGGAAGTTACCCCTGTGGCAGAAGACATAGCACTTACAATAACAAAAATAATTTAAGAACTAAACAAAGACAATAAATAAAATCACAAGGCAAAGAAAATAACATAATGAAGAACTTAACGCAAATTCTTTTACAGTTTAAAAATAAATTAATCGTACAGAGTAGATGTATCAGAGTTTGTATGTACTGTGTCATTCAAGAGGCTGGAGCTTTCCCTCGCCGTCGGAGGAGGCTTGGTGGCAGAAGTCGCACTTATGCACTTCATGCCTCACTCTATTGAGTGGTAGATATTCGTAGTCGGTACCATCCGGGTCACTAGAGTGGAATGCAGTTAGGGAACCTCTAGTGATCTCACTCAAGGATGGGGAGGGATACGCTGGGTTTTAGTGGGTATTCTGTTGTCAGTGAGTCCCACACTCCCGATGAAATTAAGCTTTCATCGGGGTGATATCTATCATATAGAACTGAATCAATAAATAAAATTAAATAGGCCACATTTAAAATATAATATTAGAGTAGGTATATCAGTTTATATTTTATAAAAGACATTGGTCCCATCGTTCAGAAATCGAATTAAATTTAAAAGAATACTTTCGTTTTCTATTTTCACTTGATTTTGACATTGACAACCAACAATTTCTGATCGCAACTATAACATTTCACGGATTTTGCGCGGGAATCTGGGCGTAAAGGTCGCGTTCTTTTTATTACGAACTAATTTTGTTCCGGTTAAGTATTGTACAAGTTTGTTATTAACGTTGAAATATTCTGCAATTTTTATTGCTGACAGATTAGCGCTTGACTGTGATCTCACCTGATGGTAAGTGATGATACAGTCTAAGATGGAAGCGCGCTAATCTGTTAAGAGGCGATATACCCCTTACGGTTTCTACACAGCATCGTACCGGAACACAAATCTCTTTGTTTGGCGGTACGTTTTTGCTGGTAGGGTGGTAACTAGCCACGGCCGAAGCCTCTCAGCAGTCCAGACTCAGACAAATTAGAAAATACAATTTCCTACCGGGGATCGAACCCGGGATCTCCGCTAGCAAAGCGAATACTCGTACCACGGCGCCAGAGAGGCCATCAAGCTTATTTATTTATTGATTCTTAAGCGATACGAAGTTTACCGGGTCAGTTAGTTAATAATAATAATAATAACTTTATTTATTTGGGCATAAAAAGAATGATACAGAATGAAAATACCCTGGACCCCTAAACTAGGTAAGCCCGTGACTTAGGGGTCAGTGTCTTCCCAAGTTTACAATTTAATCTACGCCTATTCTAGTTACTTAAGGAAAAATTAAATAATGAAAACTTAATTTAAAACTGAAACATGAGATAGATAGCAGAGATATTAATATTAGTGGTTGTGTGTGTATATGTATGTATGTATGTGTGTGTGTGTGTGTGTGTGCGTGCGTGCATGTGTGTATGTATACTTAAATTATCATATTTTCTGTTGCATTGTAGTCTAAATCATTAAGAAATATTTTGTTTTTTTTTTTAAAGTGTGACTGTTTGATTTCATAATGTGTTCTGCTTTATTTATTTTGTTGTACAGCAATTGAGACATGTAGGGAAATTGGCGCGTCGCAAAGGCGCTTCTTGTCCAATGTATTTGTTGCGGATGTCGTCGAGGCAGTATAGTAGGTATTTCTGGGATTATTTGTGTTTTATGGGAGCGGATTACACACCTTTCTATGTATAATTTTCTTACAGAGAGTAAATCAGTCCCCTTATAGAGTTCCTGTGTTGGAAATCTTCGAGGCTTTCGCAACATTGCCTTTATAACTGCTCTTTGTGCACGTTCGACCTCAATCATATGCGACTTGGCTGCGCCTCCCCAGGCCGGAATACAATATATCACCAAGGACTGACATATTGATTTATATGTTTGTAAGGTAAGTTTATCATCAGTTATATCGCAGAGGTTTCTTAGCACCGGAATTAACCTGCGAATTTTGTTGGCCAAGGACGTTATATGTGGATGCCAGTTTAAGTTTTCGTCAATTATTACTCCAAGGTATTTTATGGAAGACTCTCTGACTAGGTTTTCACAGGAACAGTTAATTTGTGGTATTAGTGTCGCGTTACAAGGAAATGAATGGAGTTTCAATGCAAAGTTTGCTGGCGGATGAGTAGCTTTTGTGATACTGAAGCAGATATACTTGTTATATTATAAATTCGCAAGAATACTGTTATTTTATCTCCTAAATTAACAAATATATATAATATTTTTTTAACGGACTCGCTGGCGCAATGGAGTAAAGGCTCCCTCTTCCGAAGTGGTTTTAAGCATATATAATTTCTTCCAATCTATTAAAAGTCCACTAATATTTAATATAATATATTGTACACTACATTACTTCAGAACACTATGTTTATTATTCCCAACACTTTAATTATTTATCACTTTACTCATTTCAAGACTTACTATTAAAAAACATAACTGAACTGCCTCGTGTTTTTTTTTGAAGTGTGTAGTTGCTGTTAGCCCTACTGGCTTTGACAGCGTAACCGAGTGGGGTGGCGAGCGCAGAAGCTCTGCAGAGGGATGGGCCCGTAGAAGGGCCCTGCTGCGTCGTGGGGGAAACGTTGCTCTAAGGGCGCCTCCTGCGAGGCTCGGACCTAGGCTTAGAGCAACGTTTGCTGCTGCTGAAAAGGACAATCGGATAGGTCTGCCTCGTGTTTCTTTACCAGAGTTTTTATATGGCTTCCCCGTGGTGGGGCGAAACATCGGTAAAGATACACGACAGAACGCTTTTGTAATTGTACTACTTCCGTTTTAACAATACATCTCCTAATAAATTTGTAATTGCTAACAAGAGCGTGTTTTTGTTTCGGTAGTAGTGAGGTTCTGGATACGATTCCCGTTAGGGCCAACTTATTAAATTCCTAATTTCTCTGAGTCTAGACCGGAGGGAGGCTTCGGTCGTGGTTACTTGCAAAGACGTATCACCTAGTAAGAGTATGTATTCCAGTACGATGCTGTGCAGAAACCATAAGAAATAAATAAGCTTCAACTAGTTAAACGCTATTTAAATTTAGTGTATATTATTGACATCAGGTGACTTAACCACTTATCCATAAAACGGAAAAGGGTAAAAGTAAAATAAGAAAAGTTCTGTATAATGAACAATAATTCGCAATTTAGATAATTACTCAACACCATTAATCATTCCGACGGCATTGCTGGGGCAGTGGTTCGCGTGCTCGGCTTTCTAACAGAGGCCCCGGGTTCGATCCCGGGTAGGGCGAACTTTGGTAATTGTATTGTTTAATTTGTCTGAGTCTGGTCTGGTGAGAAGCTTCGGCTGTGGCTAGTTACCACCCTACCAGCAAAGACTTGCCGCCAAAACAAAGAGATTTGTGTACCGGTACGATGCTGTGTAGAAACCGTAAGGGGTATATCGTCTCCTACCCAGATTAGCGCTCTTCCATCTTAGACTTTATCACCACTTATCATCAGATGAGATCACAGTCACGCGCTAAACTGTCAACAATAAAAAAAATCAAATAGGGTCTTTTTTGCAAAAATTATATAACCAATGCCAAAGTTTACAAGGGAATGAGAAAGTCTAAGCACATTAATAAATAAACATACAACGGGGGATGGGCAGATTAATAACGTACCAAACCCCAGCAAAAAGATTTCTAAATTACTTTTTTTAATAGTAGGTATAACTTCATCGCTCGAATTATATTTGATTAGGTAATTCTTAATCAAATATCGTTACTTCACTGTAAAAGTAATGAAATACATGATATTTTAAAAATCTTTTCAAGATCTGTAACTTTTTTAATAAAGAACCATCGCTTTGATAATTTATTCACAAGTTTTACGAAACCTAATTTAAAATTAATACTCAGGTTACTAAACCGGAGCAGGTAAGCTCACATTTGCTTCAAAATATAATATTTTCTACAAAAAGACACGAAAGAATTATAAACATCCATATCTAAACAGTTGGACCTACTTCGATATAAATTGTATGTATTGAAGTCCACATATTTTCACGGGATCGGAAACTTCGTGGGTGACATTCATAAACATTGTTATATTTATAATGGTCTCTTCTAAATCGTGGTTGAAGAAAACACATGGATTCATACTTAAAACGAGCGCGATTGTATCCTAGAGAATATGTAAAAAGATAAAAACAATTACTGGGAGCAATTCCGGTGTGTGTGAGGCCAATCTGCTGTGGAATATGTTGGTGTGTCAAAATTTCACCCTTTCTGTTCTTTTTTTTTTACGCTGCGTTATGCTTTTACGCACTAAGTATGGGACTCACTGGTTGTGCCAAAATACCAACTAAAATCCAGCAGCACTTTACGTTATCAGAGGTTTGCTTGCACATTTCCTCTGACACGGCAGATTGTGGCCGTCAAAATAGTCCAGATAAAAGTCTTCGTAACGAGGTCTCCTTCCTCTCAGCCTCCTTTTTCAAAGAAGAGAGGCGCCTGCTGATCTTTTTCTCTCTCTCCTTCCAAGTCATGCCAGCACTGTGCCTATCATACTTGACACTTTCTCCCCTGGGAATGAGGAATCTGATGACCAGGTATAGGACGTTTATTCGCTTTTATGTTATCGTTTTCGAAATCCATTTTTATAAGTAATATAAGAAACATGTTTATTTCAATCTATCTCAAATATATCCACTTGGATAGATCACATAACTGACATGAAGTAAGGAAAGAATTTTCAATAACTCGATACAACCTGAACGAAGCGCATACCTTCAGTTAATATTGTGTATCGCTATTGAAACTAGAAAATTCTGAGTATTTTCAATGAAAATTCTACATTTAATATGTGTTAAATTCTCGTTGTAACATATTTTTCTGTGAAATGTTCTATGGCTGTCCTTGGTCCAATATCAATTATTAAAATGTTACCGCTCATATGGTGTTGAAGTTAATGACGAAAAAAATAAAAATACAAAATCAGTTTTGATATTTTTATTGTTTTTTTTCAAGATGGAAGAGTAAAAATGGCGAACGCGCCAAAAATAAAATAAAATATAACTCATTAACATGAAGATACAGCGAAGTTGTTAAGACACTAATAAACGTTTGTAAGACTTTAAAATAATGTTAGAGCTTTAATTGAAGTGCTCCAAGGACAATGGAAAATTACTTCAACATTAACACAGAAAACACGTCGTTGGCGGAATAATAGGGCCTGATTGGCACCAATAAAAGCCATAAATTAAAGAAGAAGAAGAAGAAGAAGAAGAAGTTAATGACAATTATATAGGTATTGTCTATGGTTAATATAATTTTTTACTGTCAAATACGTCAAATCAAGGGCATACAAAACTTCTTTGTTGAAAACTCTTTTACTTGTATTTTTTTTATTTATTTATTTATCATCAAGACATAGAGTATTTTTCTTAAAAATAATGATCGATGACTACTGAACTAGTATAAACTGTGTTTCAGTAGTCATCACCTTCCCAATGTACTATAAATTACAGTCAACCGCACATCTGTATATATATTAAGATAAACATTTTTTTTTTAATTATATTGAAAGGCATGCTTGTGTATGTATCTGAGTATGGGTTTATGTGTCTTTGTTGTATGTATGGGTGCGTTTATGTGTATATGTGTAAGTGTGAATGGGTGTACGTGTATATACTTTAATTAGATTATTTTATAAAGTAATTTTTCAGTTTCCTCATAAGATAGGCCATTGAGGTTGTCTTTCATTTGTAGTTTGCATTTCCGGGTTGTAGTTCGATAAATATTTAGTGTTTTGTTGAAAAAATTGTACAACCTAGACCCAAGAACATAGTATTGTTGGCCCGCTAGTATAGTTCTGTGCGCTTCATATGTATATATTGTATAATTCCTACGTTTCGCTTCATTCATACTATATCAACTTTAAGGGTTAACGATTTATGCTTTCGTAGAATTGCTTTCAAAATAAAGATTTTCCTTATAGTTAGAACTTTACTATCCTTTTATATAAGAGATGTGCTATACCAATAAGGTTTCCCAGACATTCACATTTCTTAATATTGACCTCTGAGCATGTTCTATTCGTAGTAGTAGGGAAGGTTCGGCACCACCCCACACTGTAATGCAGTATGATAAGATGGATTGTGCGAGAGCAAAGTACGTTTTTTTAAGAGAATACTTGTCTAATACATGTCTAAGCTGTTTAAAGATGAAATTTAATTTTCGTGTTTTCGATACTGTAGAATCTATTTGTTGGTGCCAAGATAATTTATAGTCAATAGATACTCCTTGTATATGTATGTGTTGCCTTATTAGTGCAGTAGACGATGTGTTTAGCTACAGATCATGTGGTTCTGGGTTCGAATCCCTATTCGGGCTAATTCAAAGGTACCACCATGGGTTTGTCTTTTGAAAAAATTATGAGTATTAGGCTGCAGTTGAGCAGCTGGCTATGTGCTACATCTTCTTGCCTTAGTCTATAAGAGTGAAGGAATAGATACAAAACGTAGTTTTCATAGCTAATCTATCCAAAAGATTCGGTGGGACTGAAATTAATTTGGTAGTATTGTTATGCTAATTTTATGATGGTTTAATGAGTTTGTGTAAATTGATATCGGGAACATTAAGTGATTGAACATTATAATCTGAGTTAAATAATAAAGTGTTTGGTTGCACCAACATTACCTATCAAAGCCTATGGAGATTGAATTATGGATGCCATGACGATGATGTCGGCGGAGAACCCTACGCCCCTATGCTTTATGCTCCTTCTCTCTTATTCTTCGACACACGCACACACACACACGCACACGCACGAACACACACACACACACACACACACACACACACACACATATACAATATTTGTTTATATATTCCTGATAAATTAAAATACGTCGTGGGGGAGTATTAATGCATTAGAAGAAAAATAGATATAACTGTAAATGTGTATTATTAAATTATTCTCTTTTGTATGAAGACAAGATTCCAATTATAATTTCTCAACGTTATCTAGATATGTGTCAACGTCAATAACCTGTGTCATTTGCGAATAGAGATGTATTTATTTTAATATTTATTTCAATGACATTTTTAAAAACAATAAAGCATTATTTTTAAGAATTTATTTATAATTGACATAAATCGACGCTGTATTTTAAAAAAAGAATCCATTTCTTAGCTAAATTACTTCATTTTACTTTTAATTCATAAAAATATTATTAATCAATTGCAAACTAAACACATATAATATTTTATTAATTAATCCAATGAAAAATCAAGCACCAATCAAGCAATACCATACAGCCATACACCAGATTGTCCAATACAATTTGTATAGTTTGATGGAAAAAATGTCAAATGTCGTAAATTTAAAAACGTATAAAATATATTTAGTACATCATTTTAATATTACTTTTATAACATATTATTTTTCAGTTTTTAATCGATATTTCACACTCAAAGAAATGCGGGACTGTCTACGTCCTTTGCCTTTTTTTATTATACTGACAATTTAAAAAAATATACAAATGTCAAACAATGTTTTTTCTTAACTCAAAATAAGTTTAAATCATGAAATTTGACCTAAATTTTTATTGAAGTAAAACATTTTCAACTTCCATTAAATGCGACGATGCTATAAATAAGAAATTGAGTAAAGATGAGTAACATTTATATTCAGGAACCGCCGGCACTTGGCAAGGTAAGTGTTTTCTAATCTACCTATTTGTTAACTAGAAGATATCGCATTTTGGCTTAGTTAAGAGACTTCAATCCATATATTATTTAATATATTTCAAAGATAACTTTGAACTTGACATGATGGGCGTATTTACTTCATATTTAACAGATATCTTTATATAAAATGAGTTCAAGGAGGTCATGCTAGGCAGACGGATTACTACTCTATTTCTTTTTTATATTACTTGTTTTTAAAATATTTATATGCTTTCTGTAGAAGACTAATAGTGATTTTGTTTTCTTGCTGTTCCAGGTGTTGTTAAAAACAACAGTAGGTGATGTTGATATTGAGTTATGGACAAAGGAGGCTCCAAAGGCCTGCCGTAACTTTATACAGTTATGTATGGAAGGTTATTACAATGGTAAGAGTTCTCCTCGTTCATTTAAAACTTAATAGAATCTTTTTAAAACGAATTCTTTTTTTTCTTAGATATAGTATAACCTTACAATATGTTTTAAATTTGTAGGAACCACAAAATACCTTTACATCTCTATTAAAAACTTGTTTTATAGGAATATTTGCTTTATAGCAGTTCTCTTGTACAAAAAATTTTAGGATATCTAGGATATTAATCTAGAGTATGCCTAATATTTTTGGGAAAACCATGATAATTATTTATCTTTAAGACTCCCTGAGACTGATCATACCATTATTTTAAACAACAGGAGTGGCTTGATTATTTTTAACTAAAGTTATAACTTATCAAGAACACTTGTTTTTAGTTATTGATGCAAATGCCACAATTTTAATTAGCATAAAATGAAATTTTGACTTAATTTAATTGATTAAAATGAATTTTGTTCAAGAAATTTGATTAAACTATGACCAATTTCAATATTAACTATATTTTTGTATTATAAATAACTATATCTATATAATTAAAAATTATAGCTTAGAATGATTTTTACACTGATATATACTTGCGTTTTTGTTTTAGGTACTATTTTCCATAGAGTAGTGCCTGGATTCATTGTACAAGGTGGGGATCCGAATGGTGATGGTACTGGTGGTGAATCTACCTATGGAGAGCCATTCAAAGTGGGTTTAATTTTATCTAAACTAATATTATAAAGAGGAAACATTTGTGTTTTGTATTTAAGTATGTACTACATACAACAACAACTACTGGTCCAATTTCAAAATTTTTATCCCCATTAGAGGGCTGCATTTTCACTGAGCGACATAGGCTTTATTACTTTCTCAAAAAAAGAACAGGGATTCATAAGAAAAACCGAAAAAATCTTGAACCTTGAACCAAAAAAATCTGTCATTGTGATTGCTGTGGAAACTATTGATGATAGAACAGAAAAATGTTCTACATTATTATAGAAAGTATTAATGTGTACAAAAAATATGATATACCATATGTCTAACTATTGTTGTTATGCCATTATAACTACTTTTCTGCATTTTAAAAGTGGCGACAATAATCAAACCATATTATTCATATATCTATATTAATCCTCATCCTGTTAAATGGTAATTTTTTAAAGACCATTTCAATGTCTGAAAAATACTTTTTAAATTATTAAAATCGAACATACTATTCAAAAGATATTGAGTTTAAAAGATATCAGTCTAAACTAAATAATGTTATATTGCAATTTAGTAGTATATAAACTGCCATATTCATTTAGGTCGCAGTGTACTATTTTTTTCATATGTTGACAGAAAAGAGTTTATGTAATGTATGTATTTCAGAATGACTTTTTTAATTCCTCAGCACAGTTGTGCAATATTCAGAGCACATATGTGTACATCTGTCCTAAAGTCATTAAAAACTAAGTGAAATAAAACTTTTATGTTAACAAAAATAAATTGATAGTCTCACTTAGTAGACTTTTCACTAACACGAGATTGATATCTAAGCGTGTGAAATCGCGGGGCATTACTAGTGATTTATAAGAAGCGCTGACTAGTTGATAAATGGTTTGATCATTGTAATTACAAAAATGTCAAAATGTCTAAAATTTCTTCACTGTTCACATGTAAATTAGTCAGTAAATAAGTGGATGTTTAAAATAATTTCTAGCATTTGCATATTGCTCGTAGTTTCCTATTTCCATAGAGTTCTCACATATATCCTTGTTGAAAAGGATTAATTATTTTATCAGGATGAATTTCACTCTCGTCTCCGGTTCAACCGGCGTGGTTTGGTCGCTATGGCCAATGCAGGAAAAGATGACAACGGCTCCCAGTTCTTTTTCACATTAGCAGCTACACCAGAATTACAAAATAAACATACAATATTTGGGAAAGTCACTGGTAAGTTTTGCATACATACATAGCACACATCCTTCCACTTGCCACGATCCTTGCATATCTCCTTTGTTTCTTTCATTCGCATTAAACCTTTCATACAAATTTGTTGGTTTAGAATACTCTTGACCTGGCCCTTATTTAAAATGTCCTGGATTTGGTCCAGGAACGTTCGCTTTAGTCTTCCCCTTGTAACTCTCTCGTTCACTATTGACTCATAAATCCTTTTAATCAGTTTCCTTTCATTCATTCTCTCTAGCCCAAAGCATCTAAGCAGACCTTTCTTTAGTTTTAGTCACTACATCTTCTTTTATACCACATAATCCTCTTATCACACTACCTTACTTTGTCACTTAGTAAGTTTTGATTATGTATTAATTGACTCTAAAATTTTGCTAGTATTTCTTACCTTTCAAGTAACCTTTATAAGATAAGCCACAGATAAATTTAGGGAATTTATTTATTTAGGGACAAGTTATGAAAGGAATAAAATTCTCAAGCATAGTATTTGGCATAAGATACTTAGCATCATGAGGTTCAGATTATTAGCATAGTATTTGGTGTTTCTATATTACATATTATTCTCACTACAATAGAAACTCCATTAATCTTTCTCTTTCTCTCTCTCGTATTTGTGTTCAATGTAACAACTTGTGTTTTTGTCTATATATATATTTAATACTTTATATATTTTTCTGTCTAACACATTATAATTTTTTTTCTGTTTGCTATCTTACCCCCTTAGAGTTTAAACTCTAGTTGTAATATTAATATAACAACTATATTTTCATTATAAACTTAAAAACAATGAAATCAAAATATTCGTCATTCAAGTAGGCTCAAAAAGCAACTCGTGGTAGAGTTCTTACTGAGTTTGAAAGTTGATTCAGCCGAGAAGTAACCTACTAGAAACTCAGCTGTTACTCTTTTAAATACAAATAAGTAGGTTACGTCTGCGTCTAATTAGAATGTATAATAATAGAAAAAATCAAATAAAGTGAGAATTTTAAAGCATATTTCTTTATGTTATTATTTAATGGTTATAGTAGGTGGAAACTTAATTTATATTTTCATTGGTAGGCGATACAATATACCATGTGTTGAAACTTGCTGAGGGACTCATTGGACATGATGATAGACCAGAACACCCTCAGAAGATCATCAGCACCACTGTCCTGATCAATCCCTTCGATGACATCGTTCCAAGGGTGCAAGAGAAAGCAGAAGTTGAAGAGAGACCTAAAAAGAAGAAGAAAGAGATACAAGGTGTTAAGTACGTCTATTGTTATCTGAAAAACATTTGTTAGTTAATCCAGAAAATTTGTATTTCATGGAATCGCAATCTTATTGGTGATAACTTTTCTTTTCTCTAACTAGACTATTTATCTATTACAATCCTTTTCTGTACTTTTAATATTTGTTTACACAAAATGTAATTTTTTCATTTGGAAAATATAAACTTTTATATAATTAACTATAAAAAATAACTGTTCTCCACATTATACCTATATAGTTTCTGTTCCCATGGAAGAAATACGATATTTATCAGATCAAATTGTAGGACTAAATGATACTTGAATACAACTGAAACACACCAAAAATAGCATCAAAATCGTTAAATACAGAGGAGTTATATAAAGTTAAACTTATGCCCATTAATTTCAGATTCTACTACTGTCGCCATCTATGTTATTACAGTAACAACTCTGCTGCTACTGCATCACATACATGTCTTATTATGATTTAACAGTCCTTAATTCATATTTATTTTATATTTACCGGACTAACAAGTATCTTGTGTGTAAAAACTTGTCATATACTATCTATTTAAAAAATTCCACTCTCATGTGTAATATCTTAATATATGTATGTTGAATTTTTTTGTCATAATAGGAACTTCGGGTTGTTATCCTTTGGAGAGGAAGCGGAAGAAGATGAAGGGGAAGCACAAGAGTTCAGAGGCAAACCCAAGTCCACTCACGATCTTCTAGAAGATCCTAAATTGAGCAAAAAAACTGCTGCTGGTAAGTAGCTGTATTCATAAGACAAAACAATACATTTTGTGTTTTGCGGATTTACATCATTTGTATGGATCGAAACATATTTAGTTTAGTTTATAATGGTTACCTGTGATTAATTATGCCTAGTTTTTTCTATTCTAAATGCCGACCGACCGATTTCGAGATACATGGGATATCCGGCAGATTGAATATATTTAAAAGATACTGTTGATTTTTAGAAGTAAATTACTGTCTTTTTATAATATCGTTTTCAGAACTGGAATTAGAACAGGAAAAGGAAGGAGAGGACTTAAGTAAAAAGGAGAATGAACAGAAGAAGAAGGAAACAGAAGCAGCCGTGAGCAATATAAGAGATAAACTTAAAAAGAAGGAAAAGTCTCCTGAAAAGGCAGATAGGAAAAGAGAGAATACTGATGAGATAGAGAGTGATGATAGTAAGAGAAAGAAAGAAGAAAGTGATCCGGAGGGAGAATATTACTTAGGCAAGGAAAAAGATATAGCAAGGAGGAAAGAGAGGCTAGTTTTGACTTTTTTAATATATGCATGACCATGTTCTTATAACATGTGTCATTACAAAGGCTACTAAAACGAATAGTCCTAAAGTTCTATGTCGATTATAGCGTAAGACATCTCATAGGCACATGAGGGCAAAATTTTAACGGATGAAACGCATGACTAGCGTCACGAAGACGTGCAGCGTTTTTTTTATAGTAATTAGTTTGCAGGTTAGGTAGATTTAATATTTACAAATAGCGCGTGACATTTTAATTTGCCACTCGTCATTTAATAATTTAATACATTATTTTTCAAAAAATATTTCATGAATTCTCTTTTCTAAATTCTAAATTCATAAACAAAATTTAGATAACAATTTCTAAAATTGATAAACAACACGTGGCAAATAATTTGTATTAATTTTCGACACTTAATATTTCCATGACAATTTAATTCATAAATTTCCTAACATATCTTCCTTTGTCACTCCCTCTAATAGTCGGAAATGTAAAGTTTTAGATTTGTATTAATAGAAACAAGACTTAAAAATTAGTCTGAAGTTTCACTTCTGACATGTGTACTTTGTACGCATGCACTCTTAATTTATTACATATGCGGCTATAATGTCTCCTGTAATATTTTATTTTAGCCATTATGAATGCAACGATTGGTGCTAATGTTTTGTTTTAGGACCAATGAATTCAGTATTTAAAATTTTGTATTTACAGGGACCGTATAAGGAACGAAATAAAAGAGCTACGGAGGGAAATGAGAGGCCCGAAGGTAGAAGAAGTCAAAGAGGAGAAGGAAGAGGAGAAGAGAGATAAGAAATTGGAAGAAGACAACGAGATGTATAAGCAGTTTGTTGAAGAGCAAGAGAAATACAAGAAAATGAAAGAGAAAATACCAAAGAAGGGTGCTGCTAGGTGAGTATTTTATAGTTTCAGTAAACTATTATAATGCATGTAATTAGTTTGTGACAACGAAACGAATAATTCGAATAATTCAATATTTGATGGATAATTCGAAAAAAATCGATTCAATCGAACAAGTCGTGAATTATCGATTTGTCACTGGATTTTCTATTGTTTCCAATTAACTCCATTACATAGTGTATCAAAATATTTTGCTTGCTGGTGAAATTTGCTCAATTTCGATGTATGTTAATCGCCGCTAGTAATAAAACTGAATCTAGATACTAATATTGGCAAGAGGTCTTTACAATTCATTTCGATGTTTATAATTATTAATTGCCGTTTGAAAAAAATCTATGAGAAAAAGGTAAGACATGTAATGTTTTACAATTTTCAAAATTAATTTCTTTTTTTATTAACTAAAATAAAATAATTAAACAAAAATCTGATGCCAATTTTCAAATTTATTTCTTTATTTATATTTCAGTTCTCGTATCGATTATAACGTACTCGATAATTCGAGAATAATTAAAAAAATCGATTTTTTCGATTTCGAATATTCGATACGTGATTCGATTTCGAATGTTCGATACGAGATTCGAATCGAATGTAAATATTCGTAAGTCTCAATTATTCATCAGGATATTTGGAAATGTCAATTTGTTGGTCGTTAAAACGATTACTATTTTGTATTGATTTGAATGAGCTGGCTATAATTTTATGCACCTTTTTGAATTAAAACTTCTTTACGCACGCTTAACTTGGAGAGTGAACTGGTGAATTCGTGACGAGAGCATTACGAAACGTTTGGAACATGTACATACATATTTATATATGGGTTGTACTTCAGTTGTGTGTCCTAAAGCATACTCGCTTTCTGCTATTTTATGTTATACTATATCGTTTAAACAAATATCTTAGGAGTTATCGCAAGAACGTGCGCGAATATAAAATCGAACGTATTGCGATCCTGACGCGTAAATAAATCAATATATTTATTATATCTAATTAATGATATACAATAAACATTTTTGCATCCGTAAAGAAATAGGTCATCAGTATCTGAATGCCTGTAAATCATAACATATCGCTGGAAAATAATCACGGAGTAACTAAGCAAGCCAAAATTGTTCAACTCTTAAAAGCAAAAGGAAAAACAACTTCTGTAATTATTGACTAAAATTATCATTTTGGAAATTATAATAATAAAATAAAATAAAATAAAATTGATTTATTTCAGGTTTTAGACCCATAGAATTTACATAACCAAAATAAAAGAATGAATGAAATAAAATGTACAGATAAACACTAGAGAGATTTAACAATTAAACAAAATCAAAATCAAATTAAATTTAGTTTTCAATTATGAGACACAAATAAAATAAAAGTTATTGAATAAAGTCATAAATGTCAAAATTAAAATCAATAAATTAATGCAAAATTAAAAATTAAAAATTATGAAATTTCAAATAGAAAGTCGCTATTTTATATTTCTTGTCTGGTGCATACTCAACTAGGCACGAAAGAACACATTATCATTATTATATAATTATGTTTGTTAAAACAATATTTTCGATAAAGAAATTAAAGTATGGATTAGCGACATATATACGCATTAAAACTGAAGGTTATTAGATTACATATAGCTAGTGAAATCATGCAATTAAGAATAACTAAACACTATAAAATAACAGATTAAAAATGAAATTACAGAATACACTAGTGGATAAAATTAAGGGATCAAAAAAAGATCTAAATTTTCGACGATTTTTCTAATGACTTAAACGCAATTCGAAGCTTGAATCGTTTAATTTTTGGATCTGGAAAAACCTTGTTATAATATTTTTTTACTCGATGCAGAATATAGACAGAAAGTGATATTGTACCTTTATTTCACGATACTTTCAATCCTAACCTTTATAAAACGTATTCAATAAATTACACTCATTTAATTCCACGATTGAATATGTCTCGAAAGTCGTTATTGTTTGATATCAAGCAACAAATGTTCACTTAATTTCTATATACGAGAGTATTAAAAATACATGGCGATAATGAAAAGCTGCTATATTGAAAAGATTTAATTAAATAAATAAAATAAAAAATGGTACTTCAACTTGAATATATAAAAAGGTTGGAGCCTTCTTTAAATGATGGAATTAATCCCTGTGGCAGAAAATTCCGTTCTTCCTTAACAATAATAAAAACAGTAGAAGAAATAAACAGACAGTATAGAAAAATAACAAGGAAAAGAAAATAATGAAGAACTTAACACAAAATCTTACACATACATACGTACATACCATCACACCAGTTCGAAAAAAAACACCTCATTCCCATATGGGTAGGTAGAGACCACGTCCTTCTACTTGCCACGATCCTTGCATATCTCCTTCGCTTCTTTCATTTTCATCAATCCGTTCATACAAGTTCGTCGGTTTAGAGTACTCTTGACCTGGCCCTTATTTAAAATGTCCTGGATTTGGTCCAGGAACGTTGGTCTTCCCTCTCCAACTTTTCCGTTAACTCTCGACCCATAAATCCCTTTTGTCAGTCTCCTTTCAGTCATTCTCTTTACGTGCCCAAACCATCTAAGCATACCTTTCTCAATTTTAGTCAGTACAACTTCTTTTATACAACAACGTGATCTTATCACACTATTTCTTACTTTGTCACTCAGTTTCAATCCACTCATACTTCTTAACGCTCTCATCTCTACCGCATTTATTTTACTTTTGTGATTCTTCTGCCATACCCAACTTTCACTACCACACATAAGTGTTGGCACCACCACTCCTGCATGCACTGCCAGTCTGGCCCTTTGAGACACCATCTGGCTATTCATAAAGGCGTGCAGTGACCATTTACCATATTCCATCCAATCACTCTCCTTTCAATATCACTTTCACATGTTCCATCTTTTCTAAATTAAGATCCCAAGTATACAAATTCTTTCACCTCTTCCACTCGTTCTCAGTCTATCAAAATATTTGCAGAATCTTATACAGTATATAATTACTTTCAATTGTGCAGTGGTAATGTATAAGAGTCTGAATGTAATGGGTCGTGTGTGATAGATCTTAATAGATAAAGTAGAATTAAGTAAGCCATATTTCAAAATATAATATTAAAGTAGGTATGTCAGTTTATATATTACACTATACGTTTTTAGTAAGAATTCCACTTCGTCATAATTTAATGGTAATAAGTATTTATAATTTAATCTATTGTTACTGAAACAATGCTTTGTTTGTCGAATGAACTATTATTATACAAGATGTGTATAGAAATATACATATAGAAAGTGGTCCAAAAGAAAAAGTGAAAGAAAAAAGAAAACAATACTCAAGAGATGGCGTCCTTTTCAGAAGCAGACGAACAAAATTCACACGGAAACCGCAAAAAAAGAAAGCATGGGCGAAGAATCTATACGAGAATCGGGACTATCCGGACAATTACACAGACTCGAAATTCCTAGAGCATCTCAAGAAGAACTTATACGTTGAAAAAGTGACCTTAAAACAAGCGATACAAGGCTCTTTTCGCGTTGTCCTCCGCCTATGTATATGTGTACTATACGCCATTTTATTCGTGTACATGTACAACAACTGGGTGCACACATACACAGTGATTTATATGTCTGTGTGCGTTGCTAGTTTGTTTTACATCTTATATGTGTGCGTAGAGGGAGGAGATTTCTTAACACATTTCAAAATAGTCCTTGTGTACTTAGTAATAGGGTATATATTATCCCCCATTTTGCATACTTTAACGGATACCGTCAGTACAGATACAATATACGCTTGGTCTGTTATAATGATGGTTGTGCATTTAATGTTTTTTGACTATAACATACCCGCGGCTTTCGTTTCTAAATCATTATCTATAAACGCAGCGATTTTCTCGTCTGTTTGTCTTGTTTCTCGTTTAGCGTCGCCGTTTGAAGCTTTCGTGTTATTAACTATATCAGTTAAGTTATTCGTATTGAGTCCTCAGTTGTTCAAAGCCATTTTGTACACGAATATATTCGTTGCGTTATATTTCGCAACTTTGTTTGTAACTGTTGTTTTCTTGTATACCGTTTCGAGTGTGTTGCTGTGTTATTTTGTGCTTTTAGTTTTGTTTCTGAATGGATATTGCCCCTTTATGTTTGTGAGATGGCAGAAATATAAGGATAATATATACGGACCTTGGGATGAAGCGATTATTAATAATTCGGATGAATTTGATGATTTTACGTAGCTAAGTCTCTAATCTAATATAAAAATGAATCGCATAATGTGTTAAAATGACAAGTATTTTTTTTTAATGTTCGTTGAAGTCTAAGGATGGTTTTTACAGCGAGAAAAGTTCGAATAATTGCAGAGGAAAATCCTAAAAACATCCCTTTTCTGTTTCCCATACAAACGTTCTCCAGCTTAAATGTAGAGTCAATTTGACCTTTATTACTATTTAATAAAGTTCATAATAAATTACAAGTAGTCACTGTCTGTCTAAGCAATGTAGGTGTGTTCCTAACGTCAAAGAGTCAATTTGCACTTTATTACCGCTGCACATAGTTAAAAATCAATTGAATAGTCACAACGCGACCAAATTGAATAGTCGCAAAAATCTAAGAGCTGTGGATAGTACTGCTGTAATTTCATTCGTAAAACTGAAATCTGCCACATTTAAAATCTTTTTGACAGAACGAAGGCTGTCGGGTTTGCTAGTTAATTATAAATGTGCCTCCCTGCTGCAATTGTACTAGTTTCGCCATCCTATGTCCTGGATTCGATTCCAGCAAGGAAATTTAGGCAATTGCATCCTTTAACTTATCTGATAAATTCGAAGTGTTGTGTTTAAATATATTGATACGTTCAAGTATTAAAGTGACACAAATTATATGCTACATAAAATGCATTTAAATACTATATATGTCTCTAATAGCTGTGCCTGCGACTTCGTCTGCGTGGAAGAGTGTCTTTGTTTGGCATTTCTAATCATTTATGATAAACTTTTTTTAAAATTTAATAAATATTTTAATAAGCTATTCCCAGTGATTCACTACAAAGAACTTATTGTGCTTTCTGAGGTATCTTTATATCAAATTTAATTTAAATCGGTTCAGTAGTTATGGCGTGAAAGCTTGACAGACAGACAGAGTTACTTTCGAATTTATAATATTAGTAAAGATAATAAATTGCCAAAAGACAGTCAGTCAGAAAGATAGTTAAATGAAAGTATCTCTACGTAGTATAAAATATAGTCGCTTCCGCTGTCTGGTGCAATTTGCCAATATATTCAACGGATTTTAATGCAGTTTTCAGTTATAGGTAGAGTGATTTAAGAGGAAGGTTTATGTGTATAATAAATACATATCATAGTATAAAAAAAGCCGAAAAATACAACGATCTGTAACGTCATGTCGTAACAAAAATATTTTAGTTCGCTTAAATCGCAAACGCTGGTTAAACCTCACGAAATTTAGTGTACAACCGAATTGTATATCTTGAAAAGATCAATAATATTCGCGATAGAATGTATATATCTCTAAAGGATCACCTACAGTAACCATTTTTATCTCTTAGGCATTCCAAAAAAAAAAAAAATTATTTTATACAATACAGTATAATTCCTTATCCAATTAAATGCGTTACATATGTTGTACTTCGTTTGGATCAAAACTACCCTTAGTTTCCTTAAAATGGATACTTTAGAAGATATCAGAGATTTAAAAAGCGGCATAACGGCTCGGTTTTGACAAACTAATGCGTAAATTAAAAAAAAAAAACGCTTAGCATTTAATGTTATTACTCTGACTTTAATAAACTAAATAAAAGTAAATTGTAATCATTCGCTTGCGTTTATTGTGGGTTCAACTCAGAATAGGACACATATCTTAAATTTTGAAGTCCTTTAATTATTGAATATGTCCGTAAATTCACTTATACAAAAAAAAAAACTAAAATATACAAGCGAGCGATAAAAATGTTTGGACTTGATTCTAGTTGCAACATATTAGTCATTGTAACATACCCAACTATCTCTAAAAGAGTAACCGTTGAGTTTCTAGCCAGTTTCTTCTCAGCGGATTCAATTTTCAGAACCGGTGTTCGATTTATTACCAACGGACAGACTGATGATTCAAAAGTGTGTCTTGAGTCTACTTGAATAAGGAATATTTTAATTTATATTATTGATACCATCATTGGTACATTAGAAGAATAACAAAATGACTGTATTTCGAAGGTCTCTAATTATAAAACCTCAATCACTTCTTAGTGTACTAATATGTTTTATAGCATCAACCTGAAACCTTCAAAAATGTTGGCTTCTAGATAATGAGACGAATGTAAAATTTCGGCACGAGACAATTGTAGGTTTTAGTCAAGTAAGTAAAGAGAGGTAAGTAGCAGCCCATTAACGTCCCACTGCTGGGCACAGGCTTCCTCACTCGCATGAGAGAGGGTTTTTAGAACATAGACCCATCACGCTGCTCCACTGCGGATTGGCAGGCATAGTATACAAGTGTATACTCTATTCCTTCACTCTCATAACCCGGTGTGACTGGAATCCGACACGACCGGAGAGAGATCAGGCGCAGTACCGACGGCTTAGCGTGCTCTCCGAGTCACGGGAGTGGATCAAACCGCCAGCTTCCCAACTTCGAGCAAATATTGAGAAAATTTTAATAGAAAACTCAATTGAATTGGCCCGACCCGGGACTGGAACCCAGGACGTCATGTCTGTAGTCGAACATGCTAACCACTAGACCAATGAGGCAGTCTTTTAGTAATGATTTAATATTAACTCCCACCATGCCTTGGCGGGACACAACTGCCTCATTGGTCAAGTGGTTAGCATGTTCGACTGCAGACATGAGGTCCTGGGTCGGGCCAATTCGAAATTGATATTGAGTTTTCTATTAAGATTTTCTCAATATTTTCCCGAAGTTGGGAAGTTGGCGGCGTGATCCATCCACGTGACTCGGAGAGCACGTTAAGCCGTCGGTACTGCGCCTGATCTCTCGGGTCGTGTCGGATAACCGTCACATCGGCCTATGAGACTGAAGGAATTGAGAGTGCACTTGTGTACAATGCCTGCCAATCCGCAGTGGAGCAGCATGGTGGGTCTATGCACTAAAAATATTCTCTCATATGAGCGAGGAGGCCTGTGCCCAGCAGTGGGACGTTTATGGGCTGTTACTTACCTTACCTTTTTTGCCATGAGTGGAGGGGTTAGAAACAACAATATTTCCACGCAGACGAAGTCGCGGGTTCAGCTAGTTATAAATATGGTGCTATTATCACTTACATTACAAAAATCATCTAAACGTGATGCATGTTGGTTTTCTATACGATTTAAAGGTCCTACTTGATTTAAACTTCTTTTGATTTGATTTAAATAATATATAATGATATTTTTTCGCGAAGTTATTGAAAATAGTTATTTTATTTCGTGTGTGTCGTTATTTTTTGCTTCTCGTATTATTTTTGCGAGTTCATTGCCCCCTTGTGTTTGTGAGATGGCAAAAATACAATGATAACATCTACAGGCCGTGGGAGGAGGCGATAATTAAACAATTCAGTTGAATTTCGCGTAATTAAAAATGCTCCTTTAGCTTATAATTGCTATATTTTAAATGATTGTGGGTGTAGAGATTTCATATAGGAAGAGTCATGCGTTATTGTTCCAAAGAGTCAGAAAGGTCATGATTTTATGCCGTTATGTTTTTTTACCGTATCATTTGGTAATAATTTCCAGTTATATAACAAACTGGCGAATATCCAAGACTAGTTTTTACGTTAAACGCGAGATACACTTTGAATGACTCGATTTTGTTTAAAAAAAAGTTAAAAGTGCGTGCGTATTAAGTACACATGTCAGAAGAAACTTCTTTGGCAAACTAATTTTTAAGTCTTTTTTTTTAAAGCTGGGAAATCCTCGTGGATACCTGGAATACTCGGCTGGATGTTCCAGGGTAGGCCGCTCCTACATCACTCGGAGACGGGGTCATGAGAACGCGACTGACAGACATTCGCAACCCCGCCAGCGATGTGCCTGTTTAGGCCCAACTCGGTCAATGACCAAAACTTACTCCGAAGGTGGATTGCCTGTCTTTGTTAAGCAACAGACCTCGCTTCTGTTACCCAAAGGTCACCACTAAGGAGGGAGACGGCGATCATGGGCCTTTCGCCTTCTTCCCGGCCGGTTCGCCTCCCTCAACCGTTTCGCCATCTCCTTCTGCGTCATAACATCCCCGCAGATGGAGAGCATAGCACACCATGCTCTCTCGCTGCTGATTATCATTCTAATGACGGTGGGGAGCGTGAGATCCGCACCAATAACCGCGGCACGCTGAGCAGTCCAGGCTGGGCACGCCTCAAGCGTGTGTTGGGCTGTGTCAACGGCGCAGCCACACTCATGGCCCACCTCAGTAGGCTCACACCTAGCCACTCCGCACAGGTACTTGCCAAAGCAACCGTGGCCCGACAGAACCTGCGCGAGGTGGAAGGTCACTGCGCCATATGCTCTGTATAACCAATCTTTTAATACGGGCCGGATTGCCAGAACGGCTTCATGGCCCGCTTTAGGTTGACCGAGCCGCCCCCTCCATGTGGCTATCAGAGCGGCTTGTGTCACCCTTTGGGGCGAATCTCTGCCACATTCTTTCCTCCGCAAATTGTGGCAGAGATTCGCCCCAAAGCCGTGCTTCCATCCTTTCCTTATATACATCTGTGAGCACCTCTGCGTCCAAGTCCAAGGGCGGCGTAGTCTTGTTCATATTTATACAAATATAAAACTTAAGGAATTCAATGAACTTAATTGTCGTTAAAACATTAAAATTGTCGAAAATTAATACAAATAATTTACTCAAATGATGAATTGAAAATAAAAACTGCCACTTGTTGTTGGTCAATATTGGAAATTGATAATTAAATTTTGTTATTGAATTTAAAATTTAGAAATGAGACTATGAAATATTTTATGAAAAATGGTAAATTAAATGATTAAATGACGAGTGGCAAATTAAAATGCCACGTGTTATTTGTGAATATTAAATCTACTTAACCTTCAAACGAATTAACATAAAAACCTCTGTGCATCTTCGTGGCGCTAAACACGCGTTTCATCTGTAAATAGTTTACAGGCTTAAAGAAGTTTCACTGCAAAAAAAACACGCTTTTCGAAATGTACAAACTAAAAAAATAGTAAATAAATACTAAGAAGTATCAGAATTAAATTACTGACGAGACTATTTAATGTCTCTGTTCTAAAAGCGTGTAGTGCTCTGTATGACATTTTAAAAGTAACCCTGCATTTCGGAATGAAAGAAGTTTAAAAATGTAATTATAATAAAATGATCGATGTCAATCGTTATAATTTTTCACTAGTTTCGAAATGCAAAATTAGTTTTAAGATGTCATAGAAAGCACCCCACGCTTTTAGAACAGTAACATTAAATATTCCCGTCAGTAAAGTACTTGTTGGGGTAAGAAATATTTTCTAATATTTTTACTTTGATTATGTCTAAAAGAGTATTTTTCTTCGGTTTTTATAAAGCATAATTTATTATCTTGAGACTGTTATTGAAAGCTTCATATAAGTTAGAATTTATGTAGTATTATTATTCAACGCAACGCCTTCTATCTATGAAAATCCCATCGAAATAGATCTAGTGGCTTAGGAAATTATTTTTGGTATAGAAATTATGATTACAAAAATGTATTTTTAAGTGATTAATAAATATAAAGCAATGATAGGCTCAAGGCAGATTTTTATTAATATTTAATATTTATACACAGTTTTGTTATGTCTAGAAAATTAACTCATACGATAAAGGGGGGGGGGGGGGACAATGAGAACGGATACTTGATATATGTAAATAATTTTAAGCTTGAAAAATTTACAATGTTAATTATTTTGCATATCTTAAGCATTTAAGTTAGAAGTAAGTATTTTAATAATGTAAATTGCAATGAAGTTTTTTTATGACAAATTTGTGTTATTTTTTTTAAATAAAAGTAGAGAAAAATTCTTTTACATATTACCTTTTTACTTGCAAGAAGCTTAACTAACAGCACATTCACAATTAGTATCTCCAAATGACTTCGTCAAATTCAGAAATAGATTCAGAGAGAAAAAGTAATCCCAATCGTGTTTAACGAAACTCTGCTGCTTCAGCACCAATTATATGACAGTTGATATATAGGTATACCAGTTTCCTATGTAGTAATCTATTTCATAAATAATTTTTTATGCCAATTGAAGCGTATGACCTTAAAATGACGTCATATACATGTCAAAGCAAGATCATCAAATATTACGTAGACATATGTCACTGTAGCTTTATTTACACCAAATGTTTTTTTATTGCTGACAGATTAGCACATGACTGTGATCACGCTTTGATGATAAATGATGCTACAACCTAAGATTATTAGTCCGTACCTCGTAAGTCACATTTACGAGTAGTGTTAGGGAAGTCTTACGTCAAAAAGTGTGATATGATGACTCGTATGTGACGTATATCTTACGTAAGTTCAACATCATTTTGACGTAAAAACGTTTACTGGTAAAAGGCGACACCATTATAGCGACTGAACAACCATTCCTCTCCAAGGACGAAGTATATGACCAAATTTGCGAAAGGAGTTACTTTGCTAAAGCACAAGTTATTGGCAAGTAGTTTTGAAGATGTTGTAATAAGTTATTTTAGTTGTCTAACGTCATTTTCACGTTTTTGCCTTTCAAATTTGCCCTGTTTGGAGCATATCCGTTGGATTTCAGTCTGAGATAGATAGAAACAGTTTTTATCTTTTATGTAATTACCATTCTGTTTCAGGGAAGATTTCACATTGCAATTGTTGGCAAAGTTCAAGACTAAACTGCATGCCATCAAAGAAAAAGCCCAGGTTGAAACCGAAGAAGCAGGTGATGAAGAGGACATCAATACAGATAATTGGTGAGTCTTCTTTAACATTATAGATTCTAGTGGTGTCAATTGATAAATTTAAAAAAGTTATTGAAGTTTTAATTCAAAAATCGTATTAAAATTTGAAGGATTACTTGAATGATGAAAAACAGTGGATTATACATTAAAATAGCATTGTAATAGTGATGATACAAAACGAATACTTGACTGAGTTTGTGGGCTTGTTCTCAGAACAGGGCGCGAAGAAATTCTCGTAACGTTAGATTTAAAGCCGTAAAACAATATTTGATGGTACAGGAATGCTTTAAAATCTAACCTGAATAAAGTCAAGGTCAAAAGATCTTTATTCAAGTAGGCCTATTACAGCACTTTTGAATCGTCAAATATATATTTTCCCACACACTAATTCTAATGTACGACTAAGGATGGTGTTAAAGAACTACTTAAAATCTAAAGTTACGAGGGTTCCTTCGCGCCCTGTCCTGAGAAGAGCCCACGACAAACTCAGTGGGTATTTTGTAATATTTATTTTACCATTATCATTACAATATCATATAACTTATCATATTTAAATACAAATTACTTTAGTTTAATTATTATTATATTAGTATATATTATTAATTATTTTGCAACATTTTTATAAGGTCCTGTAGCTTTAGGTAGTTTATAAGATTAAGATGTATCGGGCTTAAGGTGGCGGTACCTGGACTAAGGATCCAGCTGAAAATCAGCGCTGCATGGTCTCCAGACTGTCTAGCATAAATGCTGAGCTAGGTCCATTTTATAGGTTATGATGCCTCACATCGCAGGGTATTATAAAGTAAGTAAGTAAGTAGCAGCCCATTAACGTCCCACTGCTGGGCACAGGCCTCCTCACTCCGAGGAGCGAGGGTTTTTAGAGCATAGACCCACCACGCTGCTCCACTGCGGATTGGCAGGCATAGTACACAAGTGCACTCTCTATTCCTTCACTCTCATAGTCCGATGTGACGGGAATCCGACACGACCGGAGAGAGATCAGGCGCAGGACCGACGGCTTAACGTGCTCTCCGAGGCACGGGGGTGGATCACACCGCCAACTTCCCAACTTCGGGCAAATATTGAGAAAATCTTAATAGAAAACTCAGTATTGATTTTTGAATTGGCCCGACCCGGGACTCGAACCCAGGACCTCATGTCTGTAGTCGAACATGCTAACCACTAGACCAATGAGGCAGTTCAGGGTATTATAAAATGTATAAAATATATTGTGATGTGTGGCATAATGTATAAATAAACATATTTTCTTTCTTCTTTCAAATTAGAGCAATTCGTTCCCACATGTTTCTGTCGTCTAAGTAATCTTGCCACTTATAGCATGATTTTTCGATCAACCTTCTTTTAAAAAAGACTTTGATTTTATTAAGTAAGATCTCTATAACGTCTTGTGAGAGTTTATTATAGAAACGTATACAGTTACCCTTAAATGAGTTGTCAATTTTATGCAGCCTACTAGATTTATAACAAGTTGTTTTTGTTTCTTAAGTTACATGATGTACATTCACTCTTTATATTCATAGTATATTCATAGTTAATATTTTTATGTATGTACTACAACTTTTCTAATATATATACGCAGTGAACTGTCGTTATATTAACTGCTCTGAATTTGGTTCTTAGCGACTTTCTTGGGCCCATATTGTAAATCGCACGAACAGCTCTTTTCTGCAGTACAAATATTGCATCTATATCAGCAGCATTACCCCAAAGTAGAATAACGTATGACATAATGCTAAAAAATAGCTGAAATATACTATTCTGGCAGTTTCAACATCTGTCAGACGACGAGTTCTTTTAACAGCGTCAGCTGAGCCTGAGCTTTTTAAATTTAACTTTTGATTGGGATTAGAGCATGAGAATAGTCGCTGGCTCATTTCCTGCCGGGAAAACTAAAATAATAGTATTTTTTAATTTATCTAGATCAGGACTGAGTGGCTTTAGTCGTTCGAGTTAATGAGCTACTATATTGTCAATTTGCATTTTTGTGCTTTACTATTATATTGCATTTCTTGGTAATGTGTACTCTGCTAACTCATAGTGTACCAGCGTGTTCTAAGCTCCCTTTCTTTTATGAAAATGATTAAAAGAAAATTAATTAGTAATTTTTTTAAATTTATTTAATTAACAGGATACATTTTTAAGGAAAAGTAAATTACAAATAAATCTTAAAGATAACAAATTTTAGAACTAGAAGTAAACCTACTTACTGGTAGCCTCAACATGCTTATATAATAAAATTACACTAAAGGAAAAAAAATCACATATTACATAGAATGAAAAACCGAATTATGACTAAAACCACAACGACAACTAACTTAGACATTTAATAATTACAAAGTAAACAACTAGAGATATAAAATAAAAGGAAGCTGAAGCTAGTATTGCCAAGAAGAATTTTTTTGTTTTTAAATTTTGGCAAACTATCGGCTACTATATCGATATCGATAACTTTGCTAATATTAGTATTTTTTCACTTTAAAATTATTGAGTTAATCAACTGGCTCTTTGGTCTAGTGGTTAGCATGTTCGACTACAGACATGGGGTACTGGGTTCAAGTCTCGGGTCGGGCCAATTAAAAAATCAATATTGAGTTTTCTATTAAGATTTTCTCAATATATACCCGAAGTTGGGAAGTTGGCGGTGCCATCAACCCTCGTGCCTCGCCAGCATGTTAAGCAGTCAGTCCTGCGCCTGATCTCTCTCCGATCGTATCGGATTCCCGTTACATCGGACTATGAGAGTGAAGGAATAGAGAGTTCAATTGCGTACTAGGCCTGCCAATCCGCATTAGAGCAGCGTGTGGATATATGCTCTAAAAACCCCAAGGAGTGAAGAGGCCTATGCCCAGCAGTGGGACGTAAACGGACTGCTACTTACCTTACCTTTTACCTTTATTCAACAGGTTAGGTCATAAACTTCGTTTCGAAGAAAAGGGTGCGGTACTAGCAAAGGACGCATCGACAAAGGGAGACGACTGGTTCGATATTTACGATCCTCGCAACCCTATTAATAAGAGGAAAAGGGAGAAGTCCGATAATAAAAATAAGAAATAAACTATTTGTAATAAAATCACTTATTTTAATCACCTTGCCTTTGTTTAATGACCTTATGACCTTGACTTGTTTTGTTTCCTTAACAAGTTATTAACTTATATCTTACCCATGATTTGTTATGGGTATTAACAAGGTATGGCAAAAATCGCAAGACAATGAGTTGGTAAAGGGCATTGAAAAATATATTTTATATTTATTCGATATGTAAATTTTTTAAGTAAATCACCCTAGAGATGTACAATCTAAATCAACTTCTTTAAAAAAAAATCTAGTCTTATAACGTTTTGGCATTTTGATCAGTTAGTCTTGAAATTGTCTATGGGCGACAACATATTTGACGGTTTTTTCCAAAAATACCCTCAAAACTTACCATCACCACCTGACTCTTTTTACCGTCGCTTTCGTTCTATGGTTTTTTTTCATTTCATTGACTTTCAAATCATGCTAAAGAAGTATTCACTTCAGAATTCACTTCTCCACACAGTATTCACTTCTCCGCTAAATTTCGCCTTGTATTTGGTCCTAAAATCGACAATTAGGGCAAATAGTAGTCAGTGGAAGCTGTATTATTATCAGAGTTGGTTGTGATCTATTGTTAACTTACCAAAAACAATAAAAATAAAATAAGATATTTATAAAATGGCGCCATTATTGTACAGAGTAATGCGAGGCAAAGTAGTTTTCAAAACTTCAAATAGTTGGTGATGTTTTCGTTGCCCAATTGGTTTAATTTCAATATGAGTAAATATCGTCGTCGTCGCTTCAACCGATGGACGTCCACTGCTGGACATAGCTCTCACGTAATGACGTCCACAAGGCCCGATCTTGCGCCGCCTGGCCCCAGCGGCTACCGGTGACCCTCTTTTCGTCATTTTGTGGTTTTGGCAATGATCACCACGCTTGGCATTTGTCGGTCGCCAGAGCCTCGTCGGTAGGAGCAGGGTGCACCGCGTGCAGGTGAGGTTGGCGTTTGGAGAAACGGACTGGGACGCGTTTCCCCCTTACACCCTTTATCCCCTAAGTAAATATAACTGTATATAACTACTAAAAGTATTAAATATTACGACGGCGCTACGTATATGGTTAATTTGCATTTTTGACATTTTTGTCATTTTGATGATTACATCACTCTATTCATCTAAAATGACACCAAGGTCATCGTTTTTTTTCTAAATCATATATCTATTAAAATATTATGTTTAAAAGACATAATTAATAAAAAGATAGCAAAGAAATGAATAATTTATCATTGAAACACTTAAAAATTGAACATTCTATTCGTATGGGACATTGATTTGCTCGGAAAACTTTACTAAGTCTTCAATTACAAACTTAATATACTTTTGTACACTCCGATACTATTTAAAAATAAGGGTCCAGAGACCCTTATTTTTCGCGTTTAAAGAAATTTTGAAAATGTGTAAGAAAATTTCCTCCATATTTTTAGCTTTTTTTGCATTAAAAACGCCCCGCTAACTTTAGTTATTACCTACTGTACTCTGAGTCATAGTTTCAACAATAAGTTGTTAATCTTATCATCTGAATCTGAGATCAGCGGTCATCGTTTATGGGTCAGCAAATATAATCCTCACTTAAGTGATGTTTGGATTATCGAATTTAATATAATTACAAAATATAATTTAAATTATAGTATTGAATTTAGAACAAAAAGGGAAAAGACGCCTTTTAAAAATTTAAATCATTGGATTTTAGACATTTTTGTCACTTTGATGATTACACCAACTCATTTACCAACGTAGGTCATATTTGTTTTTTTAAATGAAGCTATTCAATTATGATGCTTAAATGGTAACTGTAATCAATAAGTCTATGTAACATTGTTTTACAAAATTAGGATTTTATACTTGATTCTTTTTAGTAGAAGCCGATATGTTTTTAAATAATAATAATTAATACGTTACTTAGGTTTTGGCAAAAATCGGGTGGTATATCCGACGAAAAATGAAGATAAAGCACATGAATGTGGCTTCTGTGATGGTAAGTGATAATAAAGTCTAAGACAGTGAGCGTTACCCTTTTGTTTCACTGGGAAATGGCCTTTAATCACGCCGATGGGGATTGTGGGACTCGCTGAAAACCAGAATACCAGCATTACTGGTAGGATTGTAACTATCTGGGACCTTTCCCACACCAGGATGGCTTCGGTGAAGTTCTACGGAGAGGCGTACAGAGGACAGCTACCCAAGGGGTTTTAGTGGGTATAATACCATATCACTCGATCTCTCCCTTTAGGGTCAGATATCTTTAGAAGATCCCCTTCGTTAAAAAGAGGCTTGTTTCTAGCTACGGCCTCCAACCAGTCCAGACCCAGACCAATTACAAAATACAATCTCCTAAATTTATGTTATTTATTATTTTGGATTTATGGCATTTTCCTGTGCCACACTGACACAATTTACTTCGCCAGTGTCACGTAGAAGTAGAAGACGCACGTATAAGGATTTTTGATAAACGAATCTTTTGTTTATACATATTTTTAATTAACCGGAAAAAAAAGGGGTACTTGTACTTTCTACATGCTAATCCTTTAAATTACTTTAAACAACCCAAAACCAACAAACATACATATTATACACTAACACAACTACATTACACACACACACAAAACGAGATATTACAGTTTAATTTTATTAATTCTAATATATTTACAAAGAAAATTACAAAATTTACTAAATACTAGCATTAAAAGAGAGTTAAAATTGACCGGACGGGGGACTTGCAACGGCAGAAAATCATACAGGGGATGGGAGAGTTTATTACATAAATTTATGTTACTGGGAATCTAAACTACGACCATTAATAGCGAATTGAAAACACATGTCATCGCGACAGCGTTTGCACAGAGAAATGAAATATTTTTTCACAGATAAGTGAATGTGAAACACAGAGTAGGTAATAGTTACAGATTATATTGTTATAGGTTACGTATATAGGTTAAGTTTTGTTCATTTGTTAAGTCACTAACATTGAAATATATGTTTTCTTTTTTACTAACACAATAATATGAGCCTGTCGATACTTGAAATAAAGATTATTATTGTATTACATATGATAAGAAAGCAATAATAGCGTCATTATTATACGGCAAGTAGACGAAAATATACTGATTAATATAATTAATAGCAAAGATATTGGTCTCTCAAAGAAGTTGTGAAGAGTAAATGCATACCGATTTCAGAAAAGAGAAAAGTATACAACATTTTCATCCTCCCATGCTTAACCTATGGTTGTCAGACCTGGAGATTTACTCAAAATACCGAACACAAACTATGTGTATGCCATGAATAATGCTTGCGAGGCAGATAGAAAAAATAGGATATTAGAAATGCGACCAAGGTAACCGATGCCCGAATAAAAACAAGAACACTGAAATGGAGATGAAGATGGACGGGTCACATGATGCGAACGCGGATCGATAAATGGACCAACAAGGTATCGCAGTGGTATCCAATAACCGGGAAAAGGTACGGAGGCAGACCAATAAAGAGATGGGAGGACGATCTGCCTAAACGTTGGCGAAAATTGGCAGTAAAGCGAAACAAATGGAGAGATCTATTTCCATGACAGCCTGAGCCGATGCTGAGAAAAAAAAACAATAAATATATAGAGAGATTAGATTAAAATAATATATATAGGTTAAAGTAATTTTTTAAGGTTTGTATTTGGGCTAAGGAAATATGATCACGTATCGCAATTTCGATTCAACAGTGGCTGTCAATACGACAACGGCGTGATCTTCGTCTTCTCTCTCTTCTTTTTAATATACTTTACCTCCCCTGTTCTCCTGTATACTTGAAAGAACGTTTCTCCTTTCACAGCGCTAATCCTCCTTCCCAATTATGTTTACGATCCTTAAATGATAATAAATTAGATATCCCCTTTTGCAGCTCACGGGCGTATGCCAATTCATTTACAGCTAAAGCAGTCAGGTTATGGAACGCACTTCCTGTAGAAATTCGCAACTGGCAGTTTTAAAAGACGCGTAAAAATATTTTATCTGTCTGGTCGCTAATTTTTAGATTGCTTTTACAGTTATACATTTATTAATATGTATTATATGTGTATTCGAATGTATATGTATATGACGAAGGGGGTTCCCCAGAAATGTTTTTAAGAGGCGTGACGTCAGCATTGCCGACGTCACAATTGTTGGCCTCATTATGACGACTCATTCTTTTCGAGGCTCGGACCTAGGCTTAGAGCAACGTTTGCTGCTGCTGAAAAAGACAATCGGACAGGTGCTTAATCTTGACGCCCATGGGTCCGCGACTGGTGGCCGCGGCCGGGGTGCGTCAGATAGCGGGGACCTCGTCTTCGCCGGCGAAGACGCTGTGTGTGTGTGATTGTGTACGGGGCATTGTCAATAGTAATCTGGTCGTCTTCTCTTCCTAGGAGGGATGTTTAGCCTAATCCCATAAGAGGCGGCATGCCTGCTGGCCGGTCGGGCAGGTATATTTACAGGGACGTTGCACGTGTTTCAATTTAAGTATTAAAGTGGTAAAAATGATTCAATGTTTTGTTTACAATCGTAATTTGCTTAATTATTTTATTAATCTAATGATAATCATTATTTAAACGTGAATCTAACGTGAATCTAATGTCGCGCTGATTGTGTTTCGTATGTCGCGCCGATATATATATTATTACGTGTATATATATATTTATATATGCTAATTTAATATATTATATTATGTAATAAGTTATTTAGTAGATTTAGACACTAACCCAAACCTCTCAGTCAAGATCTCTCGATGGGGTTGCCTGGAAGAGATCACTACATAGTGATGAGGCCGCCCGTTGCATGCTTTTGGATATATATAAATTTACTGTTATTCAGTTTTAATTGTTACTTTTGTAATTTATCTACATCTATCTATCTATCTAATTTTAAGTTTATATCGGTAAGAGAATAAAGGATAATTTTATTTATTTATTTAATATAATTTATTTGACAACAAATATAAAACGCAATTTCAATATTTCCACCATAGTGCGGGGAATTTTTGTGACGTCTGATATCGAAACTCATTTTACTTCAATTAAATTAAATATTAGATGACTTAACTACGCCAAACGAATGAATAATCAGATAATTAAGAAAACAAACAAGAAACCATGTATATGTGTCTTTGTCAGATTTTTTAAATTGTTGTATTGTGGTGTTACATTAAAGTATCTATCTAACTTCTTTGAAATTACAACTACACCTGTCCAATTTTCATTACAATGGGATGATTGGTACTGGTTAGAGAATTTCTAATTTACCAACAGCTTATGAGTAAATAAATTTAGTTTTATCATAACATAAGAAATAGTGTGATAAGAGAATGATGTTGATGGGAAAGTTGGAAGGGGAAGACCAAGGCGAACGTTCCTGGATCAAATCAAGGTTATATTAAATAAGGGCCAAGTCAAGAGTACTCTAAACCGACGAACTTGTATGAAAGGTTTAATGAGAATGATAGAAGCGAAGGAGATATGCAAGGATCGTGGCAAGTGGAAGGACATGGTCTCTGCCATGACATGAAATTCCTAGCGTAAAACTAATACGATAAAGGTCACGGATTGTGCTTCTCGTAATATATTAAAAAGCCATCATATTATTTATATTTGTATAAATAGTTCTTTTTACATCTCCCCATAAACTTATACACCTTCTGTTATGGCCGATCGATATGTCGATGTAATATAAGTACTATGTATTATATTATATCGATATCACTGCTATATGTAAAGCACATCACTAAGTTATCACGTTGCTACTAACCACGATGTACCTGATGATGTAGAGATAAAGCTACAAGTGTGTAATTATTTTAATCTATTTCTTTGTACCTTTTTATTGACGTAACTGCGTTAAAATATCTATGAGGTATAAAACAAAACACGTAACGGTTTTGAACATCCATTTATCAAGTCTTAATTATTATGCCATTATATTTAGAGTTCCTTCGTCATAAAGCCTAAAAAGCATTCCGAAAGTTAGAACAAGTTATTTAACCAAACAAATAGAAGTTATGAAATACATTTACTTTGATTGTTGACACGTTAGACTGTGATCTCCTGATGGTAAGTGATGATATAGACTGAGATTAAAGCACGCTTATCTGGTAAGAGGCAATTTACTTGTTATGATTTCTACAAAGCATTTTACCGGAACACAGATGTCTTTGCTTGGGGATACGTCTTGGCTGGTAAGGTGGTAACTAGCCACGACCGAAGCCTGATTTAGTACCCTGTCACATGTCTCACGTTGGTTTTCTGTTAATAATTTAATATTAAACTCGGCAAAGACTAAGTGCGTTGAATTCGCATTGCCAAATGCAAAAGAAGTCTGTAGAAATATCCAAATAAGGTCTTCTTAGGAATAACGTTCGACTCAGGGCTTCAGTGGGGTGCCCATATTAAGACTCTGGCAAGCAAACTCAGTTCAGCTGCATTTGCTGTTAGGAAGGTGAGACAATACACAACAACAAGTACAATGTGTGAGTATCTAATAATCTGAAAGGAAGAAATTAAAAACTAAACGAAATACAACTTTATGTTAACAAAAGTGAATCTATAGTCCGATTTAGTAGACTTTCCACTGCTACGAACCTACTACGAAATAGTGGGGCATTGCTAGTATCGTTATATAAAAACAATGTTTGAAGTGAATTTATAAACTCAACTATATTTGGTTTGAAATTATCAGTATCCTAACACGTATATTTCTTAAAAATTGTTAGCCGATATATCCGGCTGTTATTCAAAAGTCATCTCCGATACTGCTAAACCGATGTTGATGGGACTATCAAAGGCAGGCTGGGCTGGGTTTAGGGGGAACATCCGGGGCCTCCACAAAAACGGGGCCCTCACAATAGAGGTGTCGAAACTATTCAAAAATGGATGTATGACCCAAATTGAAACAAAATACGCAATGATGTCCATTTGGAATCAAATCTCAAGGGATGTGTTGATTCGATTTTAACGAGATAACCAATTAGACTACAAGCCAATAGAAAAAAAATTGCCATTAAAATGAACCAACGCTTAGAAGGCTGTTACTATATCATAAACAGCTGCCTCATTGGTCTAGTGCCTAGCATGTTCGGCTACATGAAATCCTGGGTTCGAATTCCGGGTCGGGCCAATTGATTGTTGACACGTTAGACTGTGATCTCCTGATGGTAAGTGATGATATGGTAAGAGGCAATTTACTTGTTATGGTTTTTACAAAGCATTTTATCGGAACACAAATGTCTATGCTTGGCGATACGTCTTGGCTGGTACGGTGGTAACTAGCCACGACCGAAGCTTTCCACCTGTCCAGACTCAGATTTTTGTGAACGATAGATGCGCCAGACCCAGGTAAATTCGAAAATGCTATTTGATTAGCGCCACGAAGATATGCAGCGTTTTTTGTGCTATTTCGTTTGAAGGCGAGGTAGTTTTAATATTTACGAATAACATGTGGCGTTTCAATTTGCCACTCGTCATTTAATAATTCAATATACTATTTTTCACATGATATAAAATAAAAATATTTCATAAATTCTATTTTCTAAATTTTAAGTTAAAAAACACGTGGCATTTTTATTTACAACTAGTAGAACCGACAGACTTCGTTCTGTCAAAAAGATTTGGAATGTGGCAGATTTCAGTATTACGAATGATTTTCGAAATGAAATATGTACTAAACATATATATGTCGGGATGCAAGAGTCTGTGGATCGCTGGTCCGTGTGTAATAGTCTGTGGAACGCTGGCGCCAACTGTGTATCGGCATGGGGGCAGAGTCAATAAGTGGCAGTCCGGCGCGTCTCTCGGCAGTTCTCGAGTGGCGGTCGGCCGGAGTGGTCGACTAGTGAAACTGTCGCATTCCTAGCTATTATTGTTAATGAGTTTGTGAAAATTGATATCGGGAACATTAAGTGATTGAACATTATAATCCGAGTTAATTAATAAAGAGTTTGATTGCACCAACATTACCCACGAATGCCCACAGGATGAGAAATTAAATAATGGATCCAATTAATAACGATGGCGGCGGAGAACCCTGCGCCCCTGTGCTTTATGCTTCTTCTCCGTTCTCTCTTATTCATATATTATATAGCTCTTACGTTTTTATGACTATTCGACGAACTTTGTGCAGCGGTAATAAAGCGCAAATTGACTCTTTGACGTTAGGAACACATCTACATTGCTTAGACAACAGTGAGTACTTGCAATTTATTATGAACTTTGTTGAATAGCAATAAAGGTCAAATTGTCTGTATATTTTAGTTAGAAAACGTTTGAATGGCAAACATAAAAGGGCTGTTTTTAGGGTTTTGCTTTGCAATAATTCGAACTTTTCTCGCCGTAAAAACCATCCTTGGACTTCAAGGAACATTTAAAAAAGGAATTTTCACAATTGACCTAGGCGTTGTTGAGTTGTGCGATTCGTCATTTGAGATATCAATCCATTATTTGTTTGACAATTAAATTGCTAACATATATGCCTTTTTCCCTCCCTCTAAGTCTCGGAAATCATACGTTTTAGATTTGTATAAATATAAACAAGAATTCAAAATTATTTTACCGAAGGTGTTTCACTTCTGACATGTGTACTATGTACGCACGCAATTTTCATTTTTTTTTAATCACGAAGAGGCGAAACAATTGTTTATTTAAAATGCGATGATTGATAGTGTGATAAGAGAACGTTGTGGTATAAAAGAAGACGTAGTGACTAAAATTAAGAAAGGTATGCTTAGATGGTTTGGGCATGTAGAGAGAATGAGTGAAAGGAGACTGACAAAAAGGATTTATGAGTCAAGAAAGAATGCGAAAGTTGGAAGGGGAAGACCAAGGCGAACGTTCCTGGACCAAATCCAGGACATTTTAAATAACGGCCTGGTCAAGAGTACTCTAAACCGACGAACTTGTATGAAAGGTTTAATGAGAATGAAAGAAACGAAGGAGATATGCAAGGATCGTGGCAAGTGGAAGGATGTTGTCTCTGCCTACCCCTATGGGAATGAGGCGTGATGCTATGTATGTATGTAATACTGTTCTTATTAAAGTTTATACACTTTTCATCAATATTTTATATATTTATCTTGCTTTCGTCCAAACAGTTGTGATTAATTGCCTTTAAAAATATATCGATGTTTTAAGAGTGTATAACAGTACTCTGTACGGTTCACTGGAGTATTGAACTTTAAGTATTAATTTTAATACCTTATATTTTTCATTCTGCGCAAAAAATCACGATATAAGGAAATATTTAACATTAATGACATGCGTGTATAAAAATTTGCTCGAATTGAGTATAAACCAATCGGTAAATTCGTGAAATTTTTGGTTGAACGTCGCGTATTATTTGTACTTTTTTTTTGGAGCTGGGATATGCATTTACGCACCCCGACTGTGGGTCGGGAGTGTGGGACTCCGCGAGGGGGAAGAACTCGCAATATCCACTAAAACCCAGCGGGACCGTCGTCAACCATAAGTGGGGAGCCAGAGGGTCGTTAAGGCATTCCTCTCTGACCCCTCGGTTGTAGTCGGCTTACACATATTCTACAGGGGGAGGAGTTGCATGAACCTCCGCCTCCTGTTTTCTACTCCCCTTTGTCTGGGCCGGAGTGTCTCGGCGGCATTCACCCTCTCCCTTTGTCGTGCATCCTTAAGCGAGATGAAAGTCTCGCAAAAGGAGGCAACCGCTCTCCAGGCCTGCTCTCTGTTTCTTTACATCTATAATATTAGCCAGTGAGAGGTCTGTGCCGATCAGCAACGTCATAATGAGTCGCTGAGAACCCCAGGTGGGACATTCTGCCACCGTATGGTAAGCTGTATCTAACGAGGCACCACACTCGTAACAGCTGACCGACGGCTCACAGTCAGTATGATACAGGTATTTACCGAAGCAACCATGACTGGTAAACACCCGTATCAACCTGTAGGAGAGCGATCCGTGCTCTCTGTCCAGCTACATATCTAGATGAGGGCGGATCGCCCCTACTACAGCCATGCCCGCCACTGGGGACTCGAGATCCTCCTGCCGCCTTTGGGTCAAAGCTCTGTCAACTAGAACCCTTACCCTTCTTACTTCATCAGCGTCTGGTAATTCCCCTCTGGTTCTCGCGGCTCTGCACTGGTAGGCAGTCATGACAACTTCCGCCCTGAGCTCCCATGTGGGATCACCTGCCAGGAGTGTGGCTGCCGTCCAAGACACTGTACAGTACCCCCGTATAGCTCTAATCGCTATTACCCTCTGTGCCCGCCGTAACAGGGTTTTATTTGATGCGGTTAGGGCGTTGATCCATACGGGTGCGCCATACAGTGCCATGCTGGCGATTAATCCGGCATACAGTATTTGTACATTTGTGCTTTTGTATGTATGCAAGTATGTTCGTAGCGTTATCACACAAAAACTACTGGACCGATTTCAATATTTTTTTCACCATTAGAAAGCTGCATTTTCACTGAGCGACGTAGACTATATTTCTTTCTCAAAAAAAATAGGCATCCTCAATAAAAATGCACTAATGTAACCCAAGGTGTGAAATAATTGCCACATAAAATCTGTCATCGCATACGCTGCGGAAACTATTGATGATAGAATAAAAATCTTCTACAATATTATAGACCGTATTAATATCTACAAAAAAATCCAGGATACAATTTGCCCAACTACTGTATTTATGCCACTATAACTACTTTTTTGCATTTTAAAAGTGAATAAAAGTGCCAACAATAATCAAACTATTTTATTCATACCTCTGTATTAATCCTTATCCTATTAATGCTTATTATTAAAGACCGTTTCAATACCTGTAAAATCTTTTCTAAATTCATAAAATCGGACATTCCATTCAAAAGATATAACGAATTTTAAAATCTCAATCTAAGGAAAATGATGTATCCCGAGTCGAACTCCAGAAATAAATCTCTTCTCTAATATTATAGAAGAAAGTTTTGCTCTCTTCTATAAAGACTGGAAGATCTCAATGCAATGCTCGATGACCTCAGCAGAGCTTCTCGACAGGTGGGCCTAAAAATGAACATGGATAAGACGAAAGTTATGTCCAATATCCATGTTCCGCTCCACCCAGTCATCGTTGAGAACTCAGCACTCGAAATTGTAGACGAGTACACACCCCTGGGACAAATAGTCCAACTAGGTAGGTCCAATTTCGACAAAGAGGTTAACCGCCGGAATCCAACTCTGTTGGGCAGCGTTCGGGAAACTATGGCAGATCCTTTCGTCCAATAGCCCTCAGTGTCTGAAGACAAAACTCTTCGAACAGCGCGTGTTGCCAGTGATGACCTAAGGCTCCGAAACGTGGCTGACGGCTTTGTTCGTCGCCAAGGAATCTCGGGTCACTACTGAAAGGCAGGATCGATTCATCGTGACGACCAGCTTGAGAAATCATCATCTTACCTCCATTGAGATACAAAACCAACTTCGCGACTTCCACGGAGTATCTGTGAGCGCTCGAACAGTTTGGAGAAGGTTAAAAGAACGCGATTTGGTACCACACAAGCCAGCTAATGGCCCCAAACTAACGCGAGCCCATCGAAAAGCGCGCCGTCATTTAAATCGGACTCAGCAGCATTGGAGCCGTGTACTCTTTTCTGATGAGTCTAAAATTGTGTTACATGGCAATGATGGAAGGAAGAAGGTCTACCGACGTAAGGGGGAGCGTTTTGCACAATGCTGCTTTGAAGAGAGGGTTGCTTATGGCGGTGGCTCATGGACTGTCTGGGGCGGTATATCCGCGAGCGGTAAAACTCAACTTGAGATTGTTACGGGACCACGGCTGCCAACATTAAATGCTGAAAGGTACATTCGTGAGTGCTTAGAACCTCACGTGATGCCATACGCGGACTATGTGGGCCCAAATTTCCTTTTTATGCATGATAATGCAAGAGCCCATACGGCCGGCATCGTCAGGGAATATCTTCGGGGTGTGAACATCACAGTTATGGACTGGCCAGCCAGAAGCCCAGACATGAACCCCATTGAGCACATGTGGGACGAGCTAAAAAGACTTGTTAGGGCTCGTCAGCCAGTTGCCCAGACGATGCAGGAGTTGAAAACTGCCATAGAAGAGGAATGGGAGATGATCCCCCAAAATTTCATAGAGCGGTTGATAAACTCTATGCCTAATCGTATGAGAGCTGTGGTAGAAGCCTATGGAGGCAACACGCGTTATTAAATTAAACCTTTATTAAATTGAACATGTTTTTTATTCAATAATCAAGTGCCTTCATCAAGGCGCATACCCGACTTGTTAGGCGTAGCTCCATGTCGTGTGGTATTCTGAATTCAAATTTAAAACATTACGATCGAAAAAGATGGTAAAAAGTACCAGGTTTAAAACTGCATCAATAGTTTTTGTTCAATCTAGCAATAATATTTCGGTAGGGACCATCGAAACCTAAACTCTAAGGTGGGCCAATAGATGTGTCCAGAAGAGTATATTCGTTGTAAAGTACAATCTGTGAGTATCTAATAATCTGAAAGGAAGTAATTAAAAACTAAGTGAAACACAACTTTTATGTTAACGTAAACAAATCTATAGTTCGACTTAGTAGACTTTCCACTGCCACGAGATGCACGCGGGTGAAACGGTGGGGCATTGCTAGTATCGTTACATAAAAACACAATTTATGAAGTGAATTTTTAAACTCAACTATATTTGGTTTAAAGTTATGAGTATCCTAACCGTATATTTTTTAAAATTTGTTAGCCGATATATGCGGCTGTTATTCTAAAGTCATCTCTGATACAGACGATGTTGATGGGACTATCACAGACTGGCAGGGCTGGATGGGGGGGGGGGGGGTTATTCTATATGATTTTCTGCCGCTGCAAATCCCTCATCCGGTCAAGTTTAGCTTTGTAAATTTGTAGTTGTAAATTTCTTTGTAAATATATTAGCATAATCGTTTTGTGTGTGTAATGTAGTTGTGTTATTATATGATATATTCAAGTGATTATGTTTGTTGGTTTTGGGTAGTAGGAGAGAGAGATCGGGCGCAGGACCGACGGCTTAACGTGCTCTCCGAAGCACGGGGTTGGATCACACCGCCAACTTCCCAACTTCAGCCAAATATTGAGAAAATCTGAATATAAAACTCAATATCACCATGCTAACTACTAGACCAATGAGGCAGTCACAGCATTATATAATAATAAAATATTAAAAATGACTACAATGTTGACTATTGCTAACTTCAGGGTGTTTTTTGTGACGATGTGCTCTCGCATCCTAAAAATTTACTATTATCATTTGTCCCTAAAGCGCCAAAAGTGTAAAAATAATACATGGGCAAGGCGGCCCTCCACAACTCTAAATCCGGCTCTGAAGATAGGCAATAGGATTACAGAGATATGTTTCAAATGACACCAAAGCATTTATTGCTTACTATTAAGTGCAATTCCGTGTTCCATATGGAGATATAAGCACCATCTTTAGGTATGTACTGCGTTTTATAAATTACTAAAGAGTACGTGATTTTAGAAGATACAACACATACAGTAAGTTATCCTTAAAATCTATTTGCCATCGTGGACTTTTTTGTAGATTATAAAAAGAGAATCGTCCTAAAACACATTGTTTTGTTGCATATTTAAGAGATTAAACAGCGTTTTCGGACATTACCAACAACTATCGACATATTCCAGCCAATTAAGACAAAATCTTGACAAATTATATACACAAACCTAGCTCAATAATAACTCTATCTATTGGTGAAAATCGAATTAAAATCTATTCAGTAGTTTTTAAGTTCAGACAGACGTGGAGGAGTAGGTTGTTTTATATTATAACGTGTAAAGAAGATGGTGAAAAATTTCAATTTAAAATATAATTTCATTGAGGAACCCTAAAATTTTATTTGAACAACAAAATTGTAATACAAATCCAGTGAGCAAAAAGTTTAAAGCGATAACTACAGGGAGTTGCAATCCGTTTGCGAGAAAAAAAGACAAAGAATACCGAGGTTCATAAACTTGGTTTTACTTATGTGAATATATAATGATGTCTCGACATATTTACGAGATAACGTCGAGAGTGTTGATTCGAGAAGACTTCTGTAAATTTATAACATGTAAAAAAAAGTTAGGGATCAGTGATGAAAGATTAATTAAATATGTTTAATTTGTGACAGGTTATGTTATTGTAATTTCACCTGATGGTAAATTATGATATAGTCTAAGATGGAAGCTTTTTTTGTCGCTGGGAATGCAGAAATAAAACTTAGCGGGACCCTCTACATCTAATGGGTGGGGGGCCAGAAGTTCGCCTACGCATTCGACTCAGATGGCTCCCCTGATGCATCCTACATAAGGTTCAAGTAAGCTGGAACAGGTGGGCGTCCATACGCCTATTGATCTGGCGGAGAGGGGTATCAGCTACTGCCTCTCTCGCCTTCGAGCCTCCTTCTGTAAAATTACAACCTTACGAAACGAGACGAAGCCCTCCATGCCGTTAAGCTACCGATCTTAGGTAACGTGAGATCGTCTTCAACTAGCAGCGATAGAAGGTGACGCTGGGGTCCCCAAGTTGGGCACTCTTTCACAGTGTGCTGCGCCGAATCAATTGGAGCTCCAAACTCAAAGCAAGCTGGCTAATCCTCCCTACCAACAATTTGATGCAGGTATTTGCCGAAGTATCAGTGCCTGGTAAGCACCTTTTTTGTCGAGACGGGAAAAAAATCCTCATAGGATACCGGGACGCTCGCGGTGTCCCGATTATACCGGACTCTTACCGGCTAAAAACGACCCGCCGTCCCACGCACTGTCACAATTGGCGACGCGACAGGTTAGCTTTTGGGACAACGGCCTCCGCGGTTCGCCGTCCCAGAGGCTAGTGCTAAGGGGGAAGACGGCGGTCGTCGCCCCGGAGCCTGGTAAGCACCTGCACCAACCTAAAGGATAGTGATCCGTGCTTCTTGTTGAGCTAACCATCCAGTTGCGGCCGGATTGCTGCCACCGTGTAAATGCTCGCTATCGGAGACTCGAGGTCCGCCCTCCAACGGCAGATCAGGGTCCTGTCAGAAAGTTCTTTGAACGGTTGTCTATCTACGACATTAGGCCACTCGTATCTGGCTCTTGCTGCGCGGCATTGATAGGCAGCCGCAATAATTTCTTCCTGCAGTTCCCAATGGGGGTCACCCGCCAAGAGGGTTGCCGCCGTCCATAACACTGTACGGTAACCTCTAATTACCCTGATAACTTTCAGTCTCTGGGCTTTTCGCAAACTCGAGAGCTCGATTCGAAGCTGTCAAGGCGTTCACCCATAAAGATGCTCCGTACAGTGCCATGTTGCATTCCTGTATAAACCCTTCTGAAATCCACTTGAATTCATACAAAAGAGCTCATCCAAATCAATCCAGGCGCTTAGGAGTTCAGTTTCATATATACGTACAGAAAAAATGCAATCGAATTCTTAGATATGTAATTCTTCTGTGCGTGTGTAACTAAAGGGCTGGACCGATTCTTTTTTTTATTTTTTTGTGTGTGTGGATGGTGGATTCGAGAATGGATTAGATTGACAATTTGATTCGATAAATAACGAACCCATACCTCCATGGGATTATGAATTACGCCACTATCTATTGCTAATATTTGCCGTGCAAAAACTATTAGAGTTTATTAACAAGTGAGATCATAATCAAATGCTTACCTGTACGCAATCAAATAAAAAAACGATAAAATGCCACACATCACAAATAGAAATTGAAAGGACGTGTTCATACCCTTAGATTAAGTCATCAGTGGAGTTCATAGTTTACCTGCAAAGCATGAAAACATCAGTGATATGGAACCCTTACAAAATTAAAAGAATACTGTCATAACCAACGAATTAGCTGAACAGATCAAATCTTTTGACTTCATCTGGTTTTTTGGCAGAGATACTGCAATAATTAAAATGAGGGATCTCATGTGGCAGACAGATTATTTATTGTTAACTATTTCCAAGCCGGTAACTGCGCATTTAAATCAGTTTGCATTAGTTTCTTATCAAATTATCGTGGTGAGGAAATTAAGCTAAAATTCCACGGGCTGCTAAGGTCAAGTTCAGTCACTCCGTAATAAAATGAACTTTTCAAATATTCATATAAAAAGATTTAAGTGGTATACACAAAAAAATACTTAATTTTACACACCGTAGCCCGTAATTGATAAAATACCTACCCGTTGTTCCGATTAACCAACATAAGATTCACATGCCAAGGAAGTTCTGGTCATCGTTCAACGGACCGAAACGTACGGTCACACCCAGCCAAGACTTACGCCACAATATTTGCAAAACCAAAACTGAATGGACGTGTTTCCTTATCCTTGAAAATTAAAAAAAGTTCGTTGACACACGCGACGGCGGGAAAGTTTGACGTTTCATTATTTTAATCTGTGGACGTCTCGTTAACTTTTTAATTCCTTGCGCAATGGTTAACACGTTACAGAACATTTTTCTGTCATAATTTTTTTAAACTAGATTGCAATTAATTAAAATTGGGTAAATTTAGATTGTAATTATGTCGAAATATTAGTGTTAGGTATGATGGCCACAGTATACGTTAGAATGTTTTATATACTCGTTTTGTGTCCGGCCCTACTTGCGTCGGCTGTGTTGACGCTCACCATCGATTCGCAACTCGGGACTTCAGTGGAAGGTGAGAATTTCATTTTTTCTAACATACATATGGAGGTTTCTATTAAAAACTATTCAAAACTCTGTATTATAGGTTATAATATATAAATTCACGTTTTACATTGTGAAAGACAACATTAACTAAACAGTTCTACAGGTTTTTGCTTTATTTGTTAAATTCAGGCAAAACGAAGTAAGTTGACTTTTATTATAATTCTTCCCAACATATTTCTTTTTTATTAACTCGCTATTTACATTTATTTAAATCTCGATTGGTCGGGATGTGAAACATTAGCCGTAGTGTTTTATGGACGTATTTCCAAACACAATAATTTGGTCTTCCCAGGTAAACTAAGACTGTTAAGCTTCCTATTACAACCGATGGGGATATCTTTTTGTTTTATTCAATAATCATTCGAAGATCCAGTCTGTTATGCGCTTCAACGTCAGATGTATATACTAGGTTATCAAATTTACTCTTGTGATTAGTCCCGCTGTGATATAAATAGAAATCATGATTAGCATTTTACCAATATCTTAAGATGGAAATCCAGCATTCAGTAGCGGTAGAAGATTTGAGTTGTCAAATCGCATCCTCGGAATATGATGGCACAGAACAACATCCTTCAGATGAATGGAAAGCACCAAACAAGCCCATAGTTTTCCACTGATAGATTGTAGCTGGGTTATGGCGGGTATTCTTAATAAGCTTCACTAGATGAAAACAACGCAGCTTGAACTAATTGCCCACAAAACGGAGATGCATCTTTAATTAGGGCTCGGGATGGGTTAGATTGACGGTTACGAAAACTTCGATTCGGGATATGTGCTTTTTTAAAGATTTCTGACAAAGGTTCCCAAAAACACCTCTGCATATCCTGTTTCTGCGTTGAGTGTTTAATGCTCGTCAATTGATATTTTACATATTATCTATTGCATCGCCTACATTGCCATTAAATTCAATATTCGCGTCAGTTAATTCTTTAGGGATGTATAAATTAATTTCTCAGAGTCAAAAAGGAAAACGAGTTTTTATTCCAAACTTTTTACCCTATGAGGTTAGTACCAGGAGTTAAAACTTATTAGCCTGCTACTTACGCAAGATCATCGTTAGCTGTGGCCTCTGACTATATAAAAGACTAATTGCCTTCCTCTCACAAAATATTATAATAAACCTCTATATCTCCTGGATTCTTGGCATGTTTGTTTTTTTTGTACCATTCACGAATTCTTCCGCGTTAAAATATTTTTGGTATAATTTCCGACTTTTAATATGTCGAGTGTAGTGGACAGGTATATAGGATAAAATATTGCAATGAACAAATTTTGATGAGAAAATTTGACACAATACAAAAGAGCTTATGTTAATTAATAGATCAAAATCAGTTTTAGTTTATATCGACTTCCTGGGAAACCGATTTCGAGCTTAAGCCGACGATATTGAGTACTTTGGGGATTCACGACTCTCATTTTCTTTTTTAGTAAATTAGAGGTCCTTTTTAAAATTGCAATATTAGAACTTAACATGACATTTGCTACGTGATGTGAAAACCAGTAAGATTAGGCGATGCTTTAGCAATATCCTGATTTAACCAGTATATTATACCAAAAGAGGCGTTAGATAGTTTAAGCGAAATGCGTAAAAAAACTTCAAATATTGATGTAACATGACCTTCACGAAGACGTTATTTCAAAAGCATTACATACGTTAGATCTAATTAAAATATTTATTAAACACAATCATGTTATCAGAGCATCTACTATCGTGTTGTCTAGCAAAAGATTTCGATAGTGCCTGGGTTATTGTTTAAAATTAAAACGTGTTTAAAATTATGCCATTACATTAATCTTGAAATTCTGATCGAAAAATTACGTCCATAGGCATCACAGAAACAGTATTAGGTCTCTAGATGAGGTCCTATTTAACTAATAGAACACAAAAAGTGTGTGTTAATGGAAAGCTTTCAGAACAGTCTGTAACGGAACTAGGTGTCCCACAGGGCATATATTAGGACCATTTCTATTCCTCATTTACATTAATGACCTTCCTTACTTTGTCAAGGACGATCATGAGATAGTTTTGTTTGCTGATGATAGTTTTTTATACTCTATTACTCAACGGGAAAAATACAAAATGTTATGTTAAATTCACATTGCCAAATGTAAAACCATTGTTAAACTTAATAATGAGGAATTAAATCTGGTAGATCGTACCGTTGATTGGCATAGTATAGTTTTACCATATAAGTGGTCTATCGAACAGGCTTAGCTCTACGGAGGATAAAAAATACGCCGTCTTACAGACGTTGAAATTATCAGACTGGTCTATTTCAGTTGTGTTTGTTTGACGTTGATAATCTCAGGAATTACTGGTCCGATTCGAAAGTTAATTCAGTGTAATGTAAGCCATTTATCGAGGAAGGCTATAGGCTATATATCATCATGTTAAGACCAATAGGAGCGATAAAATTAATAATGTTTCAAAGTCACCCTTTTTTTAATTGTGAGTACTTGTGAGTCGCTGTGTGTGCGTTTTTTTTTGTCGCTGGGTAATGCATTTATGCACGGAGTGTGGGACTCGCTGGCATTGCCAGAGTACCCACTAAAACCCAGCGGAGCCCGTCGTCATCCATGCATGGGGAGCCAGAGGTTCGTTGGAGCATTCATCTCTGGCTCACCGGATGAGGCCGGCTTACAGATTCTCTATAAGGGAAGAGGTTGTAGGAACCTCCGTCTTCTGGTTCCTACTCCCGTCAGTCGGAACTGGAGTGCCTCGGTGGCATTCACTCTCTCCCTTTGCCGTGCCTCCTTTAGCGAGATGATGGTCTCGCAAAAGGAGGCGACCGCAAAATGCTCGCCTTCTCACTGACGAGTATTATATCCACAATACCTGCTAGTGAGAAGGCGAGCATTCTACCACGTAACCACCGATGTCTCGCTGTGTATGCTGCGTAAACGGTTAAAGTTTCGTAAAAAATATCTATGATAGATTTGTTGTCCTTTAAATATCCAAAAAAAAAAACACTGGGGCAACATTTGATTTAAGATTGGCTCACTAGACCCTTTTTTGATGTAATTAAATTTGTGCTCTTCCCCTATTTAACGCAAACGTAGTTGCACTAGTCCAGTAGTAGATTTTTACGAATTTATATTGTAAACAAAGTATTTTTCACTTGGTTTAATTGATTTTTACATATATAGTGACCGTTATTTTACATATAAGATTCTGTCTGGATTTGTTCCTTTTTGGCACAAAGGATAACTTTCTTTTAATTAATGACAAAAATAATTGTTTTAAATAGAGATATCGGAAACAGAGAAATTGAGTATATAAACATATAACAGATAACTCAGTAACTTAAGTTCCACGTTTAAGTGTGTAACTGTATCGACCTCACTCATCAATACTTAATAAATATATTTTTTTATATATAAAAATATACATAAACCATCCTCTCGCATCTGGCATAGTTTTAAGGCATCGCTGGAGTATTATAAATATGTATATTTGGGCATGTATGATCGTCCAGCTAGTTAGAACCCATTAATATGTTGTATTCATAGTAATCCAAATCCTTTAAGAGCGTCCGAGGTAAAGAGAAGGCATTAGAAATATTAATTTCAGGGAACACTTGATTAGTGTTCCCAGAAATTACTGTGTTGGTTAAATAATATCCATAGGATCAGTAGTTTTTGTTTTTTAATAAAATAAAACACAGTCACCAAACGGATGAGTGTGAGATAATATTATAAGGTATGATAATAATAGCCCATCCAGGAAGGTCTATCAACATACTTCTTTTCTATCGCATATATAAAAATAAGCAGTAAGTGGAGTAACCACTTACCGCTGAAGGGATCTCTACCATGGGCACCCAGGTACCTTCTAATACTATAGTATGAATACTATGGTACTATAATATGGTACCCAAGTGATCCAAAGACTGGCTCCATACCCGCCAGGGCTAATGAACTACGACCCGTACTATGAGTACCCTCCCTGGATAGGGATTCCTGTTTATAGTGCGCCTGCAGCGTATGATCTTACGTTGGTTGTGTAATCGGGACTAAATCCCGGATATATTTTGTCAATATGTAGAGACAAGTCTCTAAGGTATATTCAAACGAGGATCGAAGTCCATATATTTTGTCAGCCGAAGCTGTGATGAGGCAATAGCCATGTGTGAAATGCGCAAAGTGCGATTTCATTATAATGGGAAATATAAATCGACAATGCATTTTGTCAGATCAATTACACAGATCAGGAGCATCTGGTAGGCGGACCACACGGCATATATTACACATGTTTTAAGTCCAGTGTTAGACTAGATCGATGTATGATCCCACCTCGGTGGGATTCGTGGTATAATAATAATATTTACATATTTTAAGTCTTGTGATCGACTGAAGAAATCCATAAATATAATTATTTTTGTACGGACGAGTCCGTTACAAGTGTGCGTAGACAAAGTTGCACGGATTAGCTAGTAAAAATATATTTATTAATTCGAAAAATCCATGCAAGTTGTTCCGCAGGAGCGAGTTATGTAAAAAATCATAAACGCACCAAACACCTTTCACAGTTATATGTAAATTGTTTAATGTACCGTTTAAAAATACTGCCTCGTGGCGTAAGTCTGTAGCAACCTTTTTAAGACCGGAACTCTATTATTTTTTTTTGGATTCACCTTTATATTACTAATAATATGAAAGAAGTTAAGATGAACAATAATATATTCCTTCTGATTAAATTTCTTAAAGGAAGATTAAGCTTTTCCACATCGTTGGGATTGGGAGATAACATAGACGATATGTGATTTATGCTTACTGATTTCAGTGTGATATCACCTGAATACAAGTGATGATACAGTTAAATGGCATAATAACCTGGGAAAAGTTAATTTAGAGGTACCGTTTACTGGTAGTCACGCCAGTCCAGAGAAATGCTGTCAGAAGCGCTGTCATATTATTTCACTTCGCCAGAGATCAAGAGAGATTGTCACAGCCAACCTCCAGTAATTGGAGAGGAACAGGAAGAAGAATAACCTGAACTTTTCCTTTTGTTAATCAATCTCGATACCTCTGCTAGTAAAACGAGTATTTGCATTGTTATACTAGTGTACCTTTTTCTTTTTCTAGTCCGATCAGACTACAACTGTATAATAAGACGTAAATTCTGTAGTACAACTTATTTATCAAAGATTTAGTCCTCGCTGGTTAAATTGGTCGGACCTTATGATATTGTGGGCGTATCCTTCGGGATATAAGGAATATCCTTATTCTGCTAGACCGTAGTCTCGCTCAACGAGGCCCATCAGTGAGAGAGAGAATGCAGCGGATGCTCCCCTTGACCGCTGATGGAGGCAGGGTACTGTGCAGATGGCGTGTGTTTGCGCACCTCCTTCCGCCTCTATGAATCCACAGTTGGCCACATCTGTGGTACCATGGAGAAATACGAAAGTAGAACAACTGGTGCCTCATTTATGGATGAAGAGGTTTCCGCTGTATTTCATTGAGTATTACGAGGTCACGACGAGTCTCACACTCCTGACCTATAGGTCAGGGTTCGTGCCTAAAAGCATTTCCCAGCAAAAAAAAGACCTTATGATTTACTAGAGGGTCTCTAATGCAATTACTCATGCGCCTTTCTTATTACTGAGAATTGCTTTAAAAGACCCCTGCCATGGGAGTGGCCAGCTGGCCAGAATTGCAACTAATACCAAGCGAAATCCTCATCAACTTGAGTTAGGTGTCAAAATCTCGCTTGCGCGTTAGCCCTGATATTTCCTGTTGTAACTGACAAAGAAGGTTCAAGAAAGAGGCGAGAAGCGTTTGTAAAGACGCCTTATGCCACCTAGCTTTCTACTTCGAAAAGGAGCCTGCCTGCACTTATCTCTCTCCATTGTCTCCTTTAAAAAAATGACACCCTCAGAGAAAAGGAAAACTGTATTCCACGATAAACCTTATAAATAATATTTTGTTCGCTTGTCAGCAAATAGTATAACTCTATAAATACGTATATGTCTATAGAAAACTTAAGTAAACAAAGTTACTTTACAAAGAAATTTAAGTCATCTCTTTCTCACATTCTCTTAGTCACATAAAAATTTTTACCCTATTTTAAATAAATAAACAGACATTGTTTTGTATTTATAATATTAGTATAGAGTTCTAAATTATATAATATTCGCATAGATACTGATCTTGAGACAGATTACAATATAGATTACAATAACAAATACAAATTTCAGATTACAATATATAGATTACACTTTACAACGAATATATATCTAAGTAATATAGTTCCTAATTCGTAACAGCATTTACGTAGCATGTCCGACATTATTAAAATTAAAAATACTCTACAGTATCAAAAAATTCTTAAATTCAAAAGAATTTATAAATCGCTCCAGTAATATTTAGCTTGATAAAAATAAAAACAGAATAGGTATATCATTGAGTAAAGTAAGTAAGTAGCAGCCCATTAACGTCCCACTGCTGGGCACAGGCTTCCTCACTCATAGGAGTGAGGGTTTTTAGAGCATAGACTTTTGGCAGGAGCATTTTGGCATTAGGATTGGCAGGCATTTAGTACACAAGTGCACTTTCTCTTCCTTCACTCTCATAGTCCAATGTGACGGGATTCCGACACGACCGGAGTGCAATAGTCTGTGGAACGCTGGCGCCATCTGTCTATCAGCGTGGGACAAAGTCAATAAGTGGCAGTCTGGCGCGCATCTGTCGGTAGTTTTCAGGTGACGGCCCGCCGGTGCGGTCGACTTTTGAAACTTTCGCGTTGAGTTTGTGTAAATTGATATCGGGAACATTAAGTGATTGAACATTATTATCTGAGTTAATTAATAAAGTGTTCGATTGCACCTACATTACCCACGAACGCCCACTGTATAGAAATTGTGTTTGCCATTAATGACGATGTCGGCGGAGAACCATACGCCCTTATTCGCCTTACCTTCTCTCTTATTCTCCGACAGACATATATTGTTAATAATTTAAAAAGTATTTTACACGTATTGAAATGGGCTCTAATATGGTAAGACAGATAGAGATAAGGATTTATACAGAAGTATGAATAATATGGTTTGATTATTGTCAGCAATTACTCTTAAAATGTAAAAGAGTAGTTATAGTAGTATAACTACGATAGTTTCACTTATGGTATCTAGGACTTTTTGTTTTTTTTTTTGTTACCATCAATAGTTAGTTTTCTCAGGTAACACGATCACAGAATGCATTTTTATTAAGGATACCTACTTTTTTGAGGAAGTAATATAGCCTATGTCGCTGAGCGAAAATGCAGCTTTCTAATTTTTTTAATCAGTCCAGTAATTTTCTTGAAAACGTTACAAGCATACATTCATACAAAAAGACAAATGTATTCTCTTTATAATATTAGTTTAGGTAAAGCACACATTTGTGTGTATTTATATTTGATGATTCTTTATTAGACTCTAATAAAATATAACTACAGGCAACTTTGAATAATAGATAAGACGCCATACAAAGGCGGTCTTATAGCGAAAGCAATCTCTTAACTGTCAATAGTTAGGTATAGGAAACTTTTAGATAAATAATAGTATCAATAAATATACACAAAATTAAAACATCCTCCCTATAAAAACATATTAACAAATACAGTAGTAATAAGATACGGATGATTACGAGTGACAATAAAAAGTTGGAGTGCATATACAATGTTATATTTAAAATTATGATATTCCGCTAAAACTTGTACCTTAAGTCATCGACTCTTGGCATTGAGTCACACCACTGTTGATACATTAACGATTTAATTTATAATCTTGCTATACTGCCTGACCGTTTTGTAATAAGTGGATAGTAAAGTCAGCGTTTTACAGTCTTATTTATAGTACGTAATTAAGATGTACATTCCTGTCGCCGCTGTCCCTAATTAATATATTACTCTTATAAGTTGTGTTTAATATAATCACTAATTTATATATTGATATAAATTATCTTAATTATAATTAAGCTTCGCCTTATTTCAAACAAGTTATACAAAAAAAATAAGACCAATTTCTGCGCCATCTAGTACGAACGTCTTAAACTCTTTACTTAAAATAAACCTTTAAACATTGTATCTATCTTTCTATAGATGGCGCTGTACAATTCTTCATTAAATAAAATGAATGAATTAATATTTGAAGAAGCATCAAGAGTCATCAACTACAAGACTAAATAAAGAATAAACTTATTGTTAACGAATGAAAATTTGGAGCAAGATTTTAATAATTAAGAATGTTTGCCATAGCATCGCCTTTTTAAAATGACTTATTGAAATAAAATTTGCAGGTCGATTTTCTCCCTAACGGGAGAAGTTTTTAAGGAGTCATGTACCTAGTAAAATGTTTCTTTATTAGATAAACTTTTTTTACGGTCAGGAGTAGGGGACTTAGCGATGGAGGCCTTTCATTGCCCACGAACGCCCAGTGAAACCCTCTCCATCCACTAGTGAGGCACCAGGGGTTAAACTTTCGCATTACCCTCTGGTGTCCTGGATAAGTCCAGCTGCGCATCCTCTGGTGGTAGGAACATAAGATAAACTTCGAATATTGGTATTATAAATATTTGAAGTTACAACAGATGTACTCCTCTTCTTGAACTTTGGTTTAAGTGTTATTTAGATTACGGGGTATCAGTTATCTCCTTTAACTTTCTATTACTCATTTCAGATTGTTTTGAACGAGTTTCCATCGGTGAGCAACTGCCACGGGACGCTATTTATCGGAATGTTTCTGAACTAACCACTATCGAGTGTGAACAAATCTGCAAGCAAGACAAACAATGTCAAGCTTATGATTACGGGTAAGTTGAAAATTAAAACATTCGTAAAGAAATATTAAATACACATTATAATTAATATATACAATTACAAAGATGAGCTCTATAAAACAAAATATGCATCAACGTGCTATTTTACAAAAAAAAAAAGCACCGAGAGAGATCCCAAATATCTAAGAAATAAGTTCAAGAATATATCCGTGCTTAGCTTCAATAATAAAATGTCAAAAATATTATCTTTTACAGAGTGGGTGCTAAAGGAAACGCCACATGTGACCTTAGCAAAGTAAGTGAAAAAGAAATAAGAGAAAAGAATCTGTTTCAACGACACCCAGATTACGACGTTTATGTGCGAAGAATTTTGTGCGAACAGTCTCCACCTTCTCCGATAGAACAGGAGACAAATCCAGAAAACGAACCCCAAGTTCGTCCAGTCTTTCGCCCAGGAGACGAAGATCCCAAACGACCATTATCTGATGATCTTAATCCATATGAAACAAGTGGACCATCATACGTTTCTAATAGACCTAATCGACCAAGCTATGGAGGAGTAAATGAAAGACCTGATGACTATAATGGAGGTCGTCCAGATAATGATAGACCGCCAAGTTATGGAGCACATAGACCGCAAGAAATACCTTTCAGGCCCGAGAGACCATACAAAAACTCTTCAAGACCTGATCCTTATGATCAACTTTACTTTCAAGATCCTTATGGCAAGCCTAGACCAGGTTTATGGAGACCAGATCCCTATAATCCACCTTTACCGAATGATGAAATTCAAGACCTTTATGGACCTAAGCCGGTTAGGCCACCTAGACCCGAATATGTACCAGAGAGGCCCCAATATCAATATATTATTAGACCTAATAAAAAACCTCCGAAATTAGAAGATCCAGGATATACTCAAGCGCAACCTTATCCTAACAGACCTGACTCCTACGGTCAAACACAAGATAACTATAACAGCGCTTATATGGAACCACAAAGACCATACAAACCATCGAGGCCTTATGATAAGCCCAGTTATAGCTACAATTCTCAATACGCTAGCAATTATGGTACATCACAGGATAATTCTATAAAAGTAGAAATATACGATCCTCCCAGACCATATAGACCCAATGTTAATCGAAGGCCATATCAGGATGTAGGAAGTGGTGATATTTATGGACATGGATATGGCTACAATAGTTACGTAAACCAACAGTCATTTTCTCAAAGTGCTTCCCAATATGGTTCTTGGAGTCAAAGCTATCAAAATGGATATGGATCTCAAAAACCAAGCTATGGTTCTAATTCTTATGGTACAAACGATAGTGAAAATGTTGGTTACGACCCAAAACCACCAAGAAAACCATCACCACTCTCGGGAAATATTTATAGTGAAGGTGGATATAATCAAGGATCGTATACAGAAAATCCTACTAATCAAGGATATGGAAGTCAAAGTAGTCAATCCAGTATAGATCAAGGTTATGGCCAAAATAATTTAGGAAGCCAATCTAGCCAAGGATATGGTCAAAACAGTTACGGAGGTCAATCTAGTTCAAATAACCAAGGATATGGCCAAAGTAATTATGGAAGTCAACCTAGTTCAAATAGTCAAGGATATGGCCAAAATAGTTACGGAGGTCAACCCAGTTCGAGTAACCAAGGATTTGGCCAAAACAGTTATGGAAGTCAATCTAGTTCCAGTAACCAAGGATATGGCCAAAACAGTTATGGAGGTCAGTCCAGTTTGAGTAGCCAAAACATTTATGGAGGTCAATCTAGTTCAAACAGTCAAGGGTATGGGCAAAATAGTTACGGGGGTCAATCTAGTTCAAATGATCAAGGTTACGGCCAAAATAGCTACGGAGGTCAAACCAGTTCGAGTAGCCAAGGATACGGTCAAAGCAATTACGGGGGTCAATCAAGTTCCAATAATGATAGGTATGGCCAATCTACTTATGGAGGTCAATCTAGTTCAGACAGCCAAGGCTATGGCCAAAGCAATTACGGAGGTCAATCTAGTTCAAACAGTGATAGATATAGTCAATCCAGTGCAAATAATGATGGGTATGGCCAATCTAGTTATGGAGGTCAATCTAGTTCAAATAAAGAAGGGAGCAGTGGTCAAAATAGTTATGGCAGTGGGGGTAGTGGTCAATTTGGAAGTTCGCAAAGCAGTTATGGTAGACCATCATCAAACACTCAAGATGGTTACGGAAGACCATCAAGTCAATATGGCGGTGAAGACAGTGGTTACAGAAATCAGGTGTCCAACTCTTACGGTGGAGGACAATCAAATAAATATGGATCAGAGACCAATAACCAAGCTTCCTATAACTATGGAAGTACTTACGGTGAAAGATTTAACTACAATCAAAATGGTTATTACGGAAGCCATCTTGGTTATGGTACCCATGATTTGTATGGGATCAAACCGGGCAGTTACGGGAAGGATCCCAATCAGCAATACAGACCGATAATAACTAACAAAGGTCCATATGGAGAAAATAAACCTGATGAGTATCCAAGTTACGGGAATCGGGACAATCGATCGAATAACAGCAGATATGATTTAAAACCCTCAGGTTATAATGATGGGGAGAAAAATTCTGATTATAAATCCAGTCCTAAACCGGAGCAGTCTCAACCTGGCCATGAGCTAAACAGACTAGACGTCAAACCTGTTTATGAAGATGGAGTGGAGAAATCTAATCCTGATCTAGTGACTTCGAGACCAGTTGCTGTTGGTGCTAATAGAAGACCACAAGGGCCTGGTGTTAATTATGAAGGTAAGTCAAAATTTAATACTAAAGGAAAACCGATAAAGGAATCAATATTTGCTTTTACGTATAATAAAACTAAGTCCTCCGCCGAGTCTGTTATCTATTCCCTATACTAACGCATAGATATTTATTTAATTTACACAAAAAGATTCTCGAGTAACGTTTACGTGTATAATTTGTTAAGGTTTTGTGTATGAAATGTCTACTTTTGTATATGAAATTGAAATTAAGTCGAAGCATATTTTATTTAAGAAGAGGTAAATTACCTGTACAATTTTTTTTCGTGTGAGGCTTCGCTTCGCTTGTAGATATTCTAGGATAGGCAGCACAAGTTTAGGAGATTGTATTTCCTAATTGTTCTAGATCAAGACTAACAGTCAGATTCAATTACTATCGTAAATGTACCAAATAAAAAAATTGCATTTCGGTACAATACTTTTTAAAAACTTTTATGAGATAAATTACTCTTTACCAAATCAGTGCCCTATCAACTGAGACGGTTGGAAATATTATAAAAGCTCTTCTTTTTTGAAATCACGAGAATACCAAACTATACACAAGCGGGCAATGGTTAAAATCCCTGCTTCAAGCAGGGATTTTAACCATTAGTTGCTAAAGACTTGAGGCTGAAGCGAACTGCGATGGTTGGGTAAGAAACATAAATAGTGGTACAATGGTTTGAAGCTAATAATTTATAACTCAACGCAAATAAAGCAAAATGTGTTAAGTGTAGTCTGCCTAATGTTAAACAAATGCAAACCATTGTTAAACTTAATAATGAGGAACTAGACCTTGTAGACAGTACCGTTTTTTTAGGCATTACGCTAGATAAAAAATTGCAGTGGGGGCCCCATATAAGTGGTCTATCGAACAGACTCAGCTCTGTGGCTTACGCGGTTAAAAGAATTCGTCGTCTGACAGATGTCGATACTGCCAGGCTGGTATATTTTAGCTATTTTCACAGCATTATCTCATACGGTATTCTACTTTGGGGTAATGCTGCTGATATAGATGCAATATTTGTGCTGCAGAAAAGGGCCGTTCGTGCGATTTACAATATGGGTCCAAGAGAGTCGCTAAGAAACAAATTCAAGGCAGTTAACATAATGACAGTTCACTGCGTATATATATTAGAAAACTTGTTGTATGTACATAAAAACATTGACTCTTTTAATAAAAAGAGTGAATGTACATCATATAACTTACGAAACCAAAACAAACTTGTTATAAATTCTAGTAGGCTGCATAAGATTAACAACTCATTTAAGGGTAACTGTATACGTTTCTATAATAAACTCCCACAAGACGTTCTA